>JADKXX010009707.1:0-37694 GCA_017310255.1 Butorides virescens | reverse complement strand
CCCTGCCCCTGCCCTCTCCCCCCGCTGCCTGCCCCTGCCCCCCCGCCTTGCCGGCCTGTCCCACCTCTCGGGTGCCCGTGTCAGGCTCCTCTTCCCCTCAAGGTCTTCTGATGGAAGCGGGGCTCGGGTGAGCGAGTGTCTCCAGACGCGCGTTTTGGTGCCAGTTGGGATTTTTTGTTGTTTCCTTTGAGCTGGTGCGTACCTGAGGGCAAGGCCAGCTAGTGTTTCTCTGCCGGGGGGTAGGTACCGGAGGGCATGGAACGCATTAGGTGTGGATCTCTCGATGCCTTCTGCTTCCATCCTACTTCAGCGTCAGCAAAAAGTTGCGGAGCGGGGGCGACTTTTCCTGCTTTGCCTTCAAACATGGAAAGGGGAGAAGCGTCTCGGATTGGGCTGAAATTGTAGCATGAAAAGACGCCTGGAAAACGCTGGAAGTGATTGCGCAGGGTTAATAAACGCCGTCCCACCTTACGTGCAGCTGGCTGTACCGCGGGCGGGCAGTCGGGGCTGCAGTTGCGTTGTTGACCTTAAACCCGCGCTCCCCTGAAGTTTGGAGGAGTTGAAGATGTGTTTGCCTTCGTGTTTTTCCCGTTGGCTGTTAATTTAGCGAACTGCATAGAGGGGGTTTGGAGTCTGCTGTCACTTGGCTCTTTCTCCTGTGGTCACGTTAACTGCGAAGCTTTTTCTGGAGGTTGTGTGCTCCTCCGATGTTTTCCTGTGGTTTGAGGAATTTAGGGTGTTTTGAAAACATTCTGGTTTTTAAATTACTCTAGTTTGGGCGAAGGGGGGGAGTGTGTAAAGGAACAGGAGAGATCTCTGTGGGTGTTGGAAAGCAGCCGAGGGAGGAGAGCCTGTGTAATGAGGGTACCGGGGGTTGGTATGATCGTACCAACAACCTGCAGGTGAATGTATTTAAAAATAGTCGAGTGATTGGGTGTCTAAAACACCAGGGCTGCTGGCTTCTAGGTAACTCGGAGCATCTTTCCATCCTTCTAGAGCTGTGGATACTCAACGCTTATATTTCTTTCTCCCAGCAAGTCAAAAATCATCGTTCAGGACCTCTGAACGCTGGTCTGGAGGAGAGCTGCTGCGGAGGCGGGGGCTGGGACTGTCCTTGGTGGTGGATTTCAGCAGGAACTCTCTGGCCCCGGTGATTGCTTCAGGCGGGGGAATTTCAGCTCTTGATAACACCGCAGTGGGAGTCAGGAGCTGCAAGAATTTCTTTTTTCTTGACCTGGTCTGTAGTTAGTACGTGGGCTCCGGCAGTCCCCGCTGCGAGTGCGTGTTGCAGGCCTATCTGGCGTGTTAAGCTTGGCTTTGAGAGCTTGCACAAAACACAGGATGAGCACCGACACAGCCCTGAGTATGTGGTTACCTGGTGAAGCAGATGGGCTTGGTACAGGTCAGACGGGTTTGCTGGTAGAAAAGAGCTCAGGAACCAGGAATAATTTTCTTCTGGTAACTTTGCTGCTAATTGTAGGAGGATGCAGTTGGGTTTGTACCTTCCTTAGGTGAAACTGATACCAATGCTTCACGCTGCAGCGCTGTTCTCTGTTTTCCAGGTGACGTGTAAGTGTTCCCGGTAGCTGTCTTACGGAGGGCAGTTACTTCTTGGGTTGTATGGAAAGGTGAATGGAAACGCAAACAGCTCAACGCCAGGTCATGAAATTGAGTGTTGGAGGCGTTCCTCACTCTCTGGTTGTGCTTTAGATCTGCTGCTCCTCGCTGTCTTGCAGTTAATGACAAAGCTGTGTCATGTGCTAGTGCTGCTAGGCCTGAGTTACCGCGAGGTAATCAAACTTAATTGAAATCTCCGGTGCTTTGGCTGAGCAGAGTTGATGCTTACCTCTGCGTTAATTTTTGTATGATTTAGAGCGAGTGCACCAGGGGGTGGGTAACTCACGGTCCAGCACGACTACGTCCAGGCAACGTGGAAAGCGTTGCCGTTAGGAAGTGCCACCTCGGCACACTTGGGGGTCGTTCTGCTTAGTGATGGAAGAGTCTTTAGTTCTCTATTTTCCTTTTTTTTTTCAGAGGCAATTTAAACTGCTGGGGTTTTAGAGCAGAGATTGTAATTACCCGTTGCTGTGCTGAAATAGTTCCTGGCCAAGATTGCTCATGTATTGACTGGGGGTTGCTTGTATTCCAAATGATCTCAGTTTGAGTTAAAAAACTTCATCTGTGCTGGGATCTGTCACTTTGGGACCTCGCCTGTGCCTGCGGTGACGTTCAGGTGAGTGCATCTAGGATCCACTGATGGGAAGGCTTGAATGTGCATGGGCCTGCTGACCGAGAGGTCATGCATAGTATTTTATTGTCATTTCTTTATGCCGTTACCTTTGAGAAATAATTTTTGAGCGGAGGGTTTGAGCTACTCAAGCTGGGAGGATGCTGGGGGTTTCGTATGTGCCGTTGGTTGTTTTTCTGCCTTTGCTCCTGAAGGAAGGCGACTGCTGTCTGGCAGGCATGGTGGGTTCAGCAGAAGGCCCCTGTGATTCAGCCCCCTCATTTAAGCGCTCCGCTCCCCCTCCCATAGAGCTGTTATCTGTTTTGCAGATAAGAACTGGTCTTCGGTTTTTGGCTGAGGAAGGCGTAGTTGAGGTGTTCCCAGCAACAGTCGTCTTTTAGCAACTGCAGAATGAAGCACTGTTTCTTCTTGCCAAGATTTGCTCTGTCCTGCGGCTCCTGCCTTCCTTCCAAGCTTAGTTCAAAATGCGAGTCTCCTGGGCTCGGGATAATACAGCTGGCTTTGCTAGCAGGGGTTGGGTTTAACCATTTCACAGTATTCAGCAACTGGCGTCATTCGAGGCAGATAGTCTAAAACCACGCAGAGAATTCCTATCTTTATCCTCAGGTTTTTTGGCAGACGAGTTCTACCTGGCTGGGGGAGGCAGGAGGAGCATTTATTTTGTACTTTGCAGCTAAGGAAGCACGTAAAAAATATGATACTTTAATTTAATGATATTTTAATTTAGTGGGTCTCCTGGTCAACGCTTCTGTAAAATCATGCGAATGGTTTCTGTGACGACCTTCATGTTGCGGGAGCGTGTCCAGAGGAGAGCCACAAAGCTGGGGAGGGGGCTGGAGCCCCAGGCTGCTGGGGAGCGGCTGGGGGAGCTGGGGGGGTTCAGCCTGGAGCAGAGGAGGCTGAGGGGAGCCCTCATCGCTCCCTACAACTGCTTGAGAGGAGGGGGGAGCCGGGGGGGTCGGGCTCTGCTCCCAGGGAAGGGGCGATGGGACGAGGGGCAACGGGTTCAAGTTGTGCCCGGGCAGGGTGAGGTTGGGCCTGGGGAACAATTCCTTCCCCAAAGGGCTGTCAGGGGCTGGAAGGGGCTGCCCAGGGAAGGGGTCGAGTCCCCAGCCCTGGGGGGATTTAACAGCCGGGCAGGGGCGGTGCTGAGGGCCAGGGTTTGGGGGTGGGATGGCAGGGGTAGGGGAACGGTTGGGCTTGATGATCCTAAAGGGCTTTTCCAACCTAAATGATTCTATGATTCATGGGAAGAAATGCAACAGACTATTCATAGCCAATGTTTTGGGATCGGATCTGTATGCAACTGGAAGATGAATGCGACTGAAGAGAGTTGAGTCTGCAGGGCATATCTGGTTTTGATTTTTTTAATGGCTTAATCAAACTGGAAGGCAAAGATGGACCTCGAGGGGCTGTCTAGTTACAGTTCATCCCCCTGTTCTGAGTGTTTCAACCCTTTTCTCTCTGATTTTCTGTGATGCTTTTGCTCCAAGGGTGGATTTAAGGCTGCAGTGATCTCAGCTCTTAGCACATCTCTTTCTCTGTCAGGCTCAATTGCTCAGTTTAAGGATAACAATTGAAGGAAACCTAATTGAGCAACTTCCCTGGGTACTGTTTAACTTCAGCCTGCCTGGGAAAATGTGTGAGAATTTCTGCAGGAACTCTCTTGGCTTTCTTTTTTTTTTTTTTCCTAATTTAATTATATGCTTTCATTAGTGATGTTAACGACATAATAAAAAAAAAAGGAAGAAGAATTAGGAGCTGGGTAGCTGTTGAGTACCGAGGGAAGCTGGCATGTCTGGATGGCGTTGTGCAAGCGGCTTTACCTGAATGAAATTGAAATTCTGCCCCGGAGGTGAACTGTGGCTTCATCCAAGCTTCTGTGGCAGTAATGTCCGTCAGCTGAAGTGTGGTGGGTGCTGTACACAACTCCCGATGATTGAATAAAAAAAGCGTTGAAGTTCCTGCAGGCACCTTGGTCTGGCTCCTCGGAAGCAGTTTCGCTGATGGCTTTGCTAATGATTAAGGGAGAAGTGGGTAGCAGGACCGCGTTTCTCCTGCCTGTCCTATGGATACCGTGCATCCTGTGGGCTTCAAGTCACAGCAGCTGAAA
The DNA here is from genome assembly GCA_017310255.1 of Butorides virescens. Classification (NCBI taxonomy): domain Eukaryota; kingdom Metazoa; phylum Chordata; class Aves; order Pelecaniformes; family Ardeidae; genus Butorides; species Butorides virescens. The sequence continues at coordinate 33,333 of JADKXX010009707.1, read as the reverse complement.
CTATGTGGGTTTGCCTTGTCCTGCCAGGACACTCCTGTGTCCAGGGCTCTGAACTACTTTTAGAATTACTACTGTGGCTGTTGGAGGAAAAAGCAAACATTTCTTAGCAAATAGCTGCCGCCGGGTCCGGATAGCTGATGGTGCTGGCTGTTTGCTTTGCGGTGCATCTGCTGTCCTTGCTGGGGAGACAATGTTCTGTTAGAAACCTTAGTGTTTTGTGACAGGTCTAAATTCCACTGGGGAATTCATCAGGCAAACTTGTTTTTCAGTAATGACACATTGCAAGCCGGTCTCTGGGCTGGATGCCCGGGCTTCTCCTGTTTTCGACGTAGTGACGTGGAATCGGTAACCACTAGGTCTGCCTTTGTAGTTCAGGTGTTTTTCTATTAGCAGGTAGTTTTGGGTCTGCCTGCGTGTTGGCAGAATGGGAGTAGTTAGGATGTTGGTGAAGCTCGGAGGGGACGGGCGCTGTCATTTCTGCCTCCATCAGCTGGGAGTTTTGCAGAAAACCCAATTTTTCTCCTGGAAGTTGTTGGTGGTGATCTGCCGCGGAAAGCGCGTGCGTAGCTGGCGCAATACATAAAGGAGGAATTTCAGGCGGGTCGTGCCGGAGCGATGCAAAGCCAAACTTTTAAATAAGGTTTAATTTTTGAAATAGGGAACCGTATGATAATCTGCAAGCCTTTACTTCAGCAATGAGATTTTAATTGTACGCACCCTAACCGCAGAGTTTGTACTTAATTTCTTAGTTGTGGCACTGGTCTCTGAAAGTCGTTGGCTCTTCTGCTGAGGAACTAATTATCTTAAGACCGCGTAATTTAAAATACGTTCCAATGAAATAGCTGAACTAGAGCATCGTGATTGGATTCACAAGTGGCTTGGACAGCCAGAGCTGGTTTTTCTCTGAACCCCCGCCCGCCTTTGGGCAATGAGCTGGCACCTGCCCGTGAGACATCCTTCCCAGTGGGTTGCTTTTATCATCTGAATAACTTGATTCTGTCTCGCCTGTCCTTTTAATCAAAATCACCACCAGGAAAAGCAGGCCGTCTGACTTGTCAGAGAGTCAATCTGACGGCTTGATTGAACTTGCTCAGGTATTCATTAAGTGCCGCTAGAGAGAGCTGGGAGAATGGAGAGGGAAGGCGAACAGCGCTCTGGTTTTTAATGTGCAAAGCGTATCCCGTGCACCTCCTGGTACGCGGGGAATGAAACTTGTTTCCGCGCGCGGATGTTTCTGCAGTTGCAGGAACCCGGGCAGGATACCTCGAAAGAGCCCCCGGGCACAGAGGACCATGGCAGAGCGGCTGTGGCGGCCGAGTTGGTCGGTTTGTCTCGGGTGCCGCTGCCAGAAACCAAGGGCCTGAGCTTCCCCGTTTCCCGACAGGGTAAATGAGCGTTCATCTGTGATGTGAATTAGCACGGCCGAGTTACAGGCAGTGGCTTCTGATGGAGTTGAAACGGGGCGCCGGAGGGGGTGCTATAACGGGCTATAATAAACTGTCGTGAAATTTGTTGTAGCAGCACAGTGTATGTTACTCATTAAACCTCTCTAACTTTTGAACTCGCCGTCGCCAGCAATTTTGCTTTCTGATTATATATACTCTTAGGGAAACGGCTTGTTCTACAGCCTCTGAGGAGCCTGGATCCAGATGTGTGACAAGGACCCGTGTAACTACAACATAAACACCCCAAAAGTGCGTTATAAAAAAAAGAAATCTAATCCCGCAGCTATTTTTTTGCTTCTTTCCCCTGACTTTGTAAACATAAGGAATGATCGTGTCCGGGGCTATACAAAATACAAGGATTTAAAAAATACCCAGCTGCTCCCTGCTGGGTTTCGGTGGATTACTTAATGAGTCAGATTGCTCTATATGCAAAATAACGCCTGGCTCCTAATGGCCAGGCACTACAAATTCAAGCTGAACTCTAAAGCAAAGCTTTGTTCCCTGCGGCTCCTGCGCCCGTTATTGGCCATAGCGGCCAGAATTCGGTTAATAACTCACCGCCATCAGAACCCAACTCCAAAATAAAGCTGGGTTGCTTTGCAGAGAGCAAATGTGAATACAAATAATAAATGCTATTTTTGCATTTAAGCTTCTGCAAGTTTAGGGCCTGTATTTATGGGGAGCGTGGGGGCAGTTTTAATATGTAAAACTGAGCGTATAAGCAGGTGTTTGTAAGATCAGGGCATTGGGCACTAAAAATAAAAAAAAGAGCATCTCTGAATAGGATCAAAGAGAATTTTGTTGGGTAAATGGATATCATCTTTATGCATGCGCGTGTTCTAAAATAAGTCCAGGCTTAATGACATCAGTTTAGTATTTCAAATTTCCTTTTAGTCATCTTTTTCTCGATCATCTTTCAAAATCGTGTTTTAAAATAAAATAGCGTATTGCATTTCTAAGCTCTTTAGCGTGATTTCTATTTTTGTGGGCTTATTTTTGGTAGAGATAGAGCTGATATTGTGACCTACATTTCCTTATTTGCGATAGCTAAGGATAATAGCTCTGCCTGTGATTTCTTTCATGCTCTTGCTGAAAGGCATCGCTTTACGATACGTTTTCCAGGTACGTGAGATAAGAAGGAAAGGAAGTAACTGCCAACAGTAATTAGACATAATCAACAGCCTGTGTTCTTCACAATAATTTAATGAAATGCTCTGCCCCGTAGTGTTATGAATCATCTTTGGTCTTGATCCTTACGGGAGTTTTTGTTCGCCTGGTCTGATGTGACCAAGCTTCCGTGTTAGAACTTCCCGAGTGCGAACGTGGATGCTGTTTAGGTCGTGCTTTGGACTTACCAGATGTTATCTTTCATTAAAATTTTGAATTATTACCCTCTGAGCAACATCCTGCGATCTCCTCTTCCCAAAAACACCCTCAGGAGTTGTAAACACGTTGATATGTGTCTTCCCAAAGCTCGAGCAAGTGATGCCTGGCATTAAGGATACCCAGGTGTGTTTGTCCTCCCTCGGACGGCGCGCGCGGGGCGTGCACGGCTTCATCATCGCAAATTGGTCATGCACGAATACAGGCAAAGCTGCTCTGTCTCGGGCTTTGCCTTAATATCTCTGCTGCAACCAAGGGGTTTTGAAAGTGAAGTCTGGCACTAATTTATGAGAGCGACGTGGGGAAAAAAAATAGGTCAGCAAGTATGAAAGGTGCTGACAAGCATATAATATCTAGAGATTGTTAAAAAGGGGGAAAAAAATGGGCTTAAGACAGCTTTTCCAAGCAAGCTGTTGTGCCTGAGGTTTCGCAGGCATCGGAGCAGGGCAGAGGTGAAGTCGCTTGCTGGAGGACACGTGAGAAGGCTGCGGCAGAACTGGGGAGCACTTTGGGAATTCTGATTTCCTAATACTGCATTCCTTGAAATGGAAGCAAACAAACTGGAAATGTGGCTGTTGGGGCAGGCGTGTTGCTTGGAAAAACCCATTTGGGAATAGATTCAGAATTTGGAGAGGCCACCTTTCCGGGCAAGCTCGAGTTTTCCAAACTCCAGCTCTTTCATTTCTGCGTATTTCGGGATAAATACTGCACAAAAAGCAGAAATATTAGAAAGATGCTGAAGTGATCGCCTCTGTTTAAAGCATTACCTCTGCGTTGATAGCCTGTAGCTGGGGTTAAGCTGACCTCGCCGTCCCTGAGGCACGTGGGAGCCTGTATCACAGCAAGGAGCATCCGTGCAAGCCGCGCCGATCCCCTCGCGCCGGGCGCGCGTGCGCTGCCTCTGCGGAGAAGGGGAGTTCCGAAATCGCTGCTGTGCTGCTTTCAGTCCAATCGACGGCGTCATCAAAATAGCCCTCGTGGCACGTGTGAGGCATTGGATCTATCTCTTTCCTAAAATAACCTCCAATTGCTTACGGCAGGCTTTTGGGGCTTACTGCTGTGACTATTTTTTCCATTTTCCAGGGCTGGGTTTTAAATTTCTGCGTGCCTTCTCCAATGTCTCGACGCTCAGCCGTCAGACTGAGCCACAACCAAAATCCTCACTGCGAGCGATGGAAGAGGACAGAGCAGGATCTGATTCTTCTCTCCAGAAACCATGGATATTTTGATGTTGCAGCTTGCGGCCGAGTTCCTTGCGGCCTGAAAAGAGTGAATAGGATTGGCGGGGGTTTTGTGTAGCACCGAAGCGCCCCCGCACACACACACTTGCGCCTTCCAGGAAGGAAATGGTGCTGGGATCCTGGAAATGCTCCTCAGCTGGGAGCTTGGGATGGGGGTTTTCCTACTGAAAATGGCCTTGGGAGTGTGTTGCTCTTCCTTGGAGCTTCCTACAAGCTTTTCATTACCTGCACATTTCCTACTTTTGACGCTAACTCTGGCTTTGTTCTTGTTTTCGATTTAGGAGCCGTAGCTCTTCTGCCCACTTGTAAGTGCAACTGGTATGGGTAATGGTGTGAGAGAAGGTCAAGTGGATTGCAAACGGCAGGATGTGGAGCCAGCTACATCAACCCACCTTCCGTCAGAGGTGAGAGCAGGAGGTGGTTGGGGACGTTTGGGAGAAGGGCTGCGTGGCTGCTGAAGGAAGCGTCTCGGTGGGACTCGAGCTGCGGCGGCGTAGAAGAGTCTCGGCGTACGTGCAGTCCATGGAAAGGCGCGCGCTTTGCTGTAGCTGAGGATAGCTGAGCCCTCTGGGGAGGGGCTGGGCATCGCTCAGAGCTGACGGGCAGGCAGGGCTGCGTTCCTTCGTCAAGGTGAGGTCTGGTGGTGTCTTTAGTGGCGGGGCTGGGAAGAGAGCTGTAAGTCTTGGTTTCCCTGCTCCCGCGGCTGTTAGCAGGCTCCTGCTAGGAACGCTGGAAGAGACGCTGAACCTTGGTCTGATTTTAGACCAAAACTCAGGCTGAAGTTCACACAGTGCTGCCTTTGCTTGGCTGCCCTCGTGTTTAGCACCAGACAGGCAAAGATTGGAATGGAAAAACCGGACTGAACCATGTATTTTGGTAATAAACATTAACTTTTTAGCTGTGAAACATTCTGGAAAAAAGAAAAATGTTAACTCCTCCATGAAAACACAAAGCATATCAGAAGTTAACGTTCTTAAGCCCTGTCTTGACTTGTCTTTCAGCCCATAACCTTCACGGTGTTAGATTTCAAGTCATTTACTCGCTTCTGCCCATGTGTTACAAGAAGATAGCTGCTTTATAAATATGAGCAGTGGCAGGAATGTCAGTAACAAAACCACTTCCATTCCATTTCTCATAATAGGAAACCTGTCTTGTTTTATCCTTAGGATCTTGGGAACAACGTGGAAATGGGGCTTGCGTGTTACTGGGAGGGTAGGAAAGGCGCTCACCTTCTGTGCGTGGCTAAATCACAAGGAGGTAGCGGCTTCGCTTTTAGAAACCTTAGTAGAGAGAAAACAGCACACGTAAGAGGTGGCAGGCCCCGGGACTTTGCATCTTGGCAGCCGAGTCGAATCTTTGTTCTTCATGATCTGACCAGGAATTTACTGTACTTGAAATTTTGAAGAGAATTTTGACCCGAGTCCTTGAGAGAGGGGTAAATGCTGCAGCAAAGGTAAAACGCTACAACTTCTGCTTAGGGCTGACTGTGTCCTATGAACAATGCTTTGTTCCAGGGTAACCAGGAGAAAAAGAAAGTACTCAACTCCCTGATGTCTGGTGCATTGGCTGGCGCCGTTGCTAAAACTGCAGTAGCTCCACTGGATAGGACAAAAATCATGTTTCAAGGTGAGTCCCCTTGGCTTTTGCAAAATGTCCTTACTTTATTGTGAGCAGGATCCAAAACAGCTTCTCTGATCTGCTCAGCCAGCCTGTTCTCCAGTGCTTCGCCCTCCTTGAGCCTGCAGGGACCTGGCAGGGGGCAGAAGAGTGATGTTACCACAAGGAATTGAGTCTAAAAACCTGTTGTTTGGTTCTTGGTGGGGTTTTTGCAGGTGCCAAGCAGCCGTGCCTCTGGCCCGTAGCCTTGGATCCAGGTCTCATGGTAGTCAGCAGGAGTTTTGCCGTTTCAGTGTAACGCAGGTGCACGTGTTGCTGGTTAGGGCTGGATGATCTTAAAGGTCTTTTCCGATCTAAACAATTCGGTGAGATGCCTGTGGCTCACGAGCATTGGCCAGCCCCGCGTGTTTTGTGGCACAAGGGAGGGTTTTGGAGTGCAGAGTAAAGAGGTGCTGTAAAGGCAGCGTTTGAGGGGATGGTGGGGGTAACGGTTGGACTTGATGATCTCAAAGGTCTTTTCCAACCTAAACAATTCTATGATTCTATGGGTGACATTGAGTGAATGAGGTGGGGAGGGGAAAGGAGCAATAGAAGGAGACATGGTGATGCTGGAGGGAGGTAACTGAGCTGTTTGAGCTTCTTGCTAAAGGCTGGAAGCCAGGCCATGCCTGCTCAGATGTTCGCAGTCTTTTCTAAGAGTTGTGTTGTGTTGCAGCTGAATTGTTTTGGTTAGAGCTGAGGTTAGTGACGAAAAGTACTGCAAGAGGCGTTGAAGCTGGCGTACCTAGCTTTGTGTTACCAAGCCCTTTTTGGAACCCGTGGAGTGCGTAACAGAAAATGAAGTTCATCTGGTTGGAATAGAAAATTCCCACACATTTAGCGGGATTTGGGATGCAGCCCCATCGTGGGCTCTGTTCGGTTCCCCTGTTTCGGTGTGGGAGCTGTCAGCTACGCTGGCTGTCCCAGAGGGAAGGGTGCAGGCTGCTAATACAGCAGGCATTTGGTGAGGCCGAGAATTTTAAATCTGGTTGACATCCCAGATTAAACGAATTGCGTAGGTTTAATCTAATCCTTGGATGAGATTTAATTTTGTATTGACTTTCATTTGACATGGTTTTCGTTCTCAACACAGCAGGGGCTGAGGTCTGGAATAGTGGGGATGTAGATGGGGGGAGTTCAGGCTGGGGGGAGCTAAAGCCCGGGCTGCCTGCGGGCTGGGATTGCGTCTGCGACCAGATGCTCGTGCAGCGGCGAGTACGTGCCGTGCTTCCTCACCAGCGCAAACACTGCAGTTCATCTGAGGTTGGAAATGTCAGGATCGGAGGTGAGATGGAAACTCCAGAGCTGGTGTGAGTCAACAGCTGCCCCTATAAATCACCTTTAATTGTACAGGCCTACATTTATAAAAAGACCTGTTTGGTTTGGCCCATTAAACTCGCTGCAAAGGATATGATTAAGCCTTGCCCGTTCTGACCGATGTCCTGGTATCTCATGTATTTCTCAGTCTCTTGCCCTCCTAAGTGTTCTTACTCTGGGGCCTCTTCCCTGCTTGTGAAAAGGGAAAAGCATCTTTGGGTCGTGCGAGTGTAGGAAGGTTGTCCCTTGAACTAGGGACTGGAGAATTTTCCTGCAGGAGAAGGAGAGCCCTTTTCCATCGCAGAGCCAGCTGCAACAGGGTTATCGAGGTTTGTTTATTTCTTAAAAAAAAAAAAAAAAAAGTGTTGAATTGCATAAAGGAGCAGCGTGGTGAAAATGTATTTGCATGCGATTGTTTGATACACTCGAGAGGTTCCCAGTCTCAAAGGAGTTTGAAAGAAACTGCAATAGACACTTAATTGGAACCATGTTTCATTAGCGTGGCTGTTGGGGTTTTAGCCTGGGTTTCCTTCCTGCTGTAGGAATGTTACAAAACAGAGCTGCTGTATGCCAAATAAATCTTGCTCCCAAATGCCTTGTGTATTACATAGTTAAAGAGATGCTGTCAGTTTGAATGGATGCAAGAAAAGAAACTGATTGTTCATTTGAGTTTTGCCAGGATGAAACCATTCTTGCGTGGAGCCTCGCTAAACAGACCCGTTCTGTGCTGGATTCTGGCATTAGGCTGGAACCCAGGCATGGAAATGCTCTGCTAAAATAAGTGGTTGGTGCGGTTTTGGTTTGGTTTTGTTGTGGGTTTTTTTTTTTTAATTTTGTTCTTTATTCATTTATTTTTAGTGCTTTAAAGTAAGAAGTGTGACAGAAACTGAGCGCTTTCATAACACTAGGTGGAAAAATGAACTTATATGCTAAAGAGAGTTTGGGAGCACTTACCAGAGGAAAGCCTTTGTTTATTATAAAGAATCTCTACTTTCTCTTGCATTAATTCTTTTGCTTCTATTTTTATCCCGTAGATAAAATGCCTGTATGGTTTATTTGATCCGTCTTAAATGTATTGCAAGACCTAATGCTCATTTTTTCTTTTTAGTGTCTTCAAAAAGATTTTCTGCCAAGGTGAGGTGATGTGTCTGTCTCCTGTTGACCTGAAATGGTTGATTAATGGTAGTAATAGCCCTAACAGCATCTTTGGTTTGTGTTTATTTAAATTCCTTGCTTGGGTTCTATTAGGAGCACTCATAGTGAAAGAGCATGGGGGGAAAGACTGGGAACAAGATTGTTTATCATACTCCCTAGGACAGTGCTCTTCCACGTTCATGTTTTTGTCCAGTGCCTAGCACAGAGGGGCCTCGCTCCTCGTCCATACTCCGGGTTCTGCCCATGATGTGGCAGGAAATGTGGCATCGCTCAGGGCTTCGTTTTGTTAGACCTTCTCCTCCAGTGGCTGCCTTCTTTCCCCCAGCCACCGCTGGAGTTGTTTCAGAGTACAGAGGACATTTGAATTTGGGAGCTGATGGCTGCCATCGCTTGCTGGCTGTTCTGCGTTACAGCCGTTCCCTGGGTGCTGTGCTAATATGTGTAATCCACACTTTTCTGTCCTACGCTAAGAAGATTCATTTGGGTTGAGAAATGGCTTGTGCAAACAGCAGTCCAGGAGGGAAAATGAAGATGTCTGGAATGTACAACTCTGTCTTCCTGACTCCAGTTCTCTTTTGCTCTAACGTATCCTATCCAGTCTCCCCAGAGAAGCCCTTTCAGTGGTCTTAATCTGGGGCCAGGGTTGCGAGCGTAAACAGCTGGTATCAGCTTGCTGTGGTTGGGGTGGGAAGGAGGATTTGGAGAGGTTAAGCTCTAGGGTCACCTTTTCCCCCTCTATTGTTTGGGCTCCCTCTTATCATGATCTCCGTCTGACCTTTGATCCCTTGCCTGCAGGAAGCCTACAGGCTGATTTATCGCACCTACCTCAATGAAGGCTTCTGGAGTCTCTGGCGGGGGAACTCAGCCACCATGGTCCGTGTGATCCCTTACGCTGCCATTCAGTTCTGCGCGCACGAAGAGTACAAGCAGCTCCTGGGGAGTTATTACGGCTTCCAGGGAAAGTAAGATGCAGCGTGGCTTTGATCCTTGCAGAGGAGGATGGAGCAGTTTGTGGGACCGTAGGTTGCAGGGAGGGAGCACGTTCCTCTGCTTCGTGCAGGCCTGCTGAGTTGAAAGCTCTGTTGGCACGGAGTCGTGCCGGCCCCTCTCACGACGGCTTCGCAGAATGGGGTGCGTGAGGGGGCTCAGCAAAGGGCTGGGCTTCCAGTCTTGCACAGGGGAGATCTTTGTGAGAACAAGACCCTGTCTTCCAGAGGCATGAGCAAGAAGTGGCCTAGACACTGAGTTAGCACTTCCCTGTGCTGAGAGTGGGCAGGCAAAACAAAGAGCTTTTCTTTGCGGGAGAAGCAACAAGATCCAGCCTTGCGCTGTTACCTGAGCCATGCGCGCGGCCTGAGCCTCTTGCTCTTGGGCATGTAGTGTCTGAGACACCCCAAGTCAGGCTTGCTGTCCTCAACAGATACGAATCTAAGCCTATGGCTTGGAATGGCTGTGGCAAACCACGGCTGCTTCAACCCCCACCCGCCCAACTCCCTTCGGTACACAGGCTGGGAAGGGATTCAGTAGCTGATAGAGTAGAGCCATCCTCCAAAGCCACGTAGTATTTCCATCTCCAGGTGATCTGTTTGGTCTCTTCTCTCACCTTACTTTAGAGCGCTGACACCCTTTCCTCGATTCATTGCTGGCTCTCTGGCAGGCACAACGGCTGCCATGTTAACCTACCCCTTGGATATGGTCCGTGCTCGAATGGCTGTCACGCCGAAGGAGATGTAAGTGCCTAACGAAAGCAAGTACAAGCACCACGAACAAATGCAGAACTTTCTTTTGAGGTCAGATGACTTTATTCCCATTTTCTGGGTCACTTCTTGCTCGGAGCCTTTGGTGTAATAAACCTCTTACTGCTGGGGTCTGAGCACTGATTAAATGACCAAGAGTCCTGGTTAGCCCAGGGGCTGGAAGGAGATCGATGCTGAAAGACCTCGCGAATAAAACCCGGGTGTTGGTTGTTTAGGAGGCCGGCTGGCACAAGGCCTCCGGAAGAGATCTAACGGGCAGGAGAGCACGTTGTGGTAGGGCTGTAGGAGAGCTGGGGACTGGCTTCTCCGATTGCAGACAGGCTTCTGAAATCCCTTCTGAGCTGTTCGATGAGCTCAGAGCCGAATTAATTAATTGTTGATCCTTCAGCAAGTCCTGTTGGCAATACTACTGGTGTGTGCAGTCACTAACCGGCGCAGATTTGGTTTTCCTGTGTCCACATCCTAGGTACAGCAATATTGTTCATGTCTTCATCCGGATATCCCGAGAGGAAGGATTGAAGACGTTGTATAGGGGATTTACACCAACCATCCTTGGAGTGATTCCTTATGCTGGGCTTAGCTTCTTCACCTACGAGACGTTCAAGAAACTACATGCAGGTAAAGGCAGCTTGGTTTGCTTTCAAATGACATGGTGTAGGCTTTTGGCCAATTTGAGATGCTCAAATTCAGTGGTACAAGTCCTTGTGCTGGCCTTGAAGCCAACTGCACAGTTCTGTGCTTGTGGAGGATGCCTCGTGCCCTTGCCTCTCCAATTTCAGACTATGAAGAAGGCAAGCTGCAGAAAAGCAGTATCTCTCCCTGGCAGAGGAACAAGAAGGTGCAAGTCCTGGGTGCAGGAGGACTTGGTTATGTACTTGGTTATGTACCAAGTCAGCTAACAACCAAGTTGGGAACAAAATCTCGGGAGCTCTGGCACTCTCTTTGGCTCTCAGCCCACTTGACCGTAATCATGTGTTTATTGCAAGCAGGTTTCTACGCTCTGCTACTTTCTCTTTCCCAGATCACAGTGGGAAATTGCAGCCATCCCCTCCGGAGCGGCTTTTGTTTGGTGCCTGTGCAGGCTTGATTGGCCAGTCAGCGTCCTACCCCCTGGACGTGGTTCGCCGACGAATGCAGACGGCGGGGGTTATGGGACACACGTACAGTTCCATCCTTCTCACCATGCAGGAGATTATAAGAGAAGAGGGACTAATCCGTGGCTTGTACAAAGGACTCAGCATGAACTGGGTCAAGGGGCCAATTGCAGTGGGAATAAGCTTCACAACCTTTGACCTGACGCAGATCCTTCTCCGTAAATTACAGCACAGCACTAATGTTGAAAGGTAGTAGCTTAATCCCCGCAGCCCTTGCTGGGGAAAAGTACAACGCGTGTACAAAGAGCAATGCTAGCGTTCCCTCACTTTGTACGTGCTCTCCTGCAGCTGAGAACTTACCTTCCATGTTTGTTTGTTTTATGTTGTTGGGGTTGGTTTGGTTTTGTTTTTTTTTTTCTTTTCAATGAGCCTCTGAGTTATTTGGAAACCTCGACCTGAAACTCTTTTCCTAAACTAAATTCTCCTTGCAGTTCTGCAGAACTGAGTCCTCTAAAGTAGCTGCCTCACCCTTCACTTTGGCTCCTTGATAGCAGGAGCGGAGCCTCCCAACCAACCCCGTGCTGCTGCTGGCTCCTCACCTGAGCTCCGGGGGCAGAGGAAGCGGTGGATGGTGAAAGAGAGGACTCGGTGCTGCTGGAACGAACCCCTGAGTCTGGGAAGTGACTGCTGCTCCTGGGAGGCAGCGTTTAGTTACCGAACGGGTGTTAGCTGGAGGCAGTCTGCCAAGTGCAATATTCCAGTTAGCCTGTCGGGAATTCCAGATTCCTCTGACCTGTAAGCGTCGGCCTCCATAAAACAGGACCCAGCGGGATTTAACAAGTCCAGGTCACTTCTTTTGTTCTGGAAGTCGAATGTGAGCTGGGAACGCTGCCCTTTTTCCAATGTTCTTCTCGTTTCTGGGGTTTGTTGCATAAAACACCCCTTGCTTGCAATGTCCCTCTGAGATTACCAAAGACTGTAGACAGCAGGGGAGGAAAGCTCCGAGCGGTTTTGTTAGGTCAAGTTCTCATGTTTGTGGTCAGTGTTGTTGAGTGGGGGCTGTGCCTGGATTCCCAAACTGGACTGAGGCGAACTGCAGCAGAGCTTTCGGGCTCCCCAAGCCTGCCCCTTGTTGTCCTCACGGTCTTGAAGGCAGCGCTTGCTGCGGGATCGGGCAGGCTGCGGTGTCGACGCGCTAGCAAGGGGAGTGTTACGGACTTACAACTTAAGCGGTTTTATCCTTCAGTATTATTGTTGCTGCTTTACACGTGACGCGAGAACAAACCTCTCGAAGGCGCGCGGGGCTGCGGGGCTGCGGGGCTCGGCGCCTCCGCTGCGTGCAGCCCGGCGTTGGCCCCGCTTCCCCACAACCTCCTTGTCCCTTGGTGCCTGCTGGGTCGGTTGTGTCCCCTCCCTTCACCAGTCCACACCTAAGCCCACTTGCTTTTATTCCTAGAGTTCTTCTGGACCCCCTGGGTCCTGGGGAGGCTCCGCAGCCGGTATTGGCCCTTCAGCGATTCCGTACGGTGCCAATCACTTCCAGCTGCAATTTGAAAGTGAATGGTGAAGTACCTTTCGGTGTTCCTATTGCAAATCACTTTTCTCCATTTGGTGGGGGCGGTTTTGTTTTATGTTCCATGCCTACATTAAATTTGGAGCGCAAGAGAGGTCAGAGCAAACTTTAGACTTCTCTCAGAATCAGATTACATAAACCAAGATTAAAAACCCCTTTCCAGCCGATACAGGCTGTAATGTATAAAAGAAAAATAAGGCATAATTTAAAAGCTGTCCTCTTCTGGTGTATGTATCTTGGCCGTTGTAGCGTGAGCCTTGTGTCACGGCTTTATTAATGGGAATGGAGGTAATTGCACAACGGAGCTTTCTCCTTTCTTTTGTCTTTGCACTTGTTCTTTGGAGCCTAACTTGCTTCTGATGCCAAATATTTCCCTAGGAATCGAGCACCTACACTTCCATTTTGTGGACACGGCAGAGCGCCAGCGTACTGAAGTCTTAGCATGCGCGTTGTTCCCAGAACACCTGGGACTGATCATACTTTGATGGCTGGGGATGGGTGGGGTATTAACCTCGGCAATTTCTGCTTCCAAGCCCACAAATTGATGATTTCCGTTGTGAAACTTGACTGCAGTCACTGATTTACCTTGCAATGACAGAAATGTTAGGTGGTGATGTTTTAAGAGTCTTTAGGGATGACAGCCCTGAATTCTGTGTATTTTTTGCTCCCGTTGCTAATAGATGGTGATCAGCTGTTCCCTTCGGTTGGGTAACGTTTTACTCAGTCCTTTGCAAGAGCTCTGATTTCTTTTCTCCAATGGAGAAGCCAATTAATCCTGCTCTTGTCTCTTATCTTGTCTGGCCCGGTGAGGCAATACTGAGGCAGTTGCACCCTAGCACAGAAGCGAGGTATGGACCAGCCACGAGGTGTGTCGGCAGCTGCCTGTGCGTACGTGCGCGTCTGTGTGTCTGACCCCCGGTACCATCCACGCCGAGTTCTCTCTCGGCTTGGAGGCTGCCAGGTCCAAGCGTGGTCCCTTCTGCACGGCCGGTGGGCACTGCGTGAAGATGAGAGGAGGCTGAACCGGGGCGTCCCAAGTTCAAGCGGGCTCCTTCGCTCCGCGGGGCGGTCGGTCATCTTGGAGGCAGCAGATCTTGTCTTAGGAGATGCTGAGCACCGCTGGACCCCTATGGCAACAGAGGTGGCTTCATTCCTCCTGGGTCCTGACTGAGAAGGGGTTTCCACTGGATGACTAGCCTGCTGGGGGCTCAGCAGTGCTGCTGGGGGGTAAACGAAGGGGAAGCCTGCGGAGGAGGCAGCCTCTGGCTCCTGACCCTGGCATCGGCCACCGTGCCGCTGAAACGCGGTGCTGGCAGCTCGGAGCCTGGGGACTGAGCTGAGAACCAAGACCTGAAGCACAGCCAGCCTTGGAAGCCTTGGGCTCAGAGAAGTTGTTCCTTAATTAGCAGCTGCACCTGATCTTAATTCAATGGAATTTTAGCCAAGCACGTTTTTCCACATTTTGCAGGCTGAGTGTTTGTTCCGAGACAGGTCTTTGAATTCAGTCTGTAATGGGTTTGGTGCTTTTGTTTCTTGGGCAAAAGTGTTCAGAGCAACTGTGTTATTGCTTTGGGTTGTAAAGAGCTGCTTTTTTTTTTTTTTCCTTCTCTGGTTTGAATGTAGAAAAGGAGAAAGAGAGTGTTCTCTTCCCTTCTCTTAGTCCTTGCATGAATTGAGACGTGTTCTGTATCTCTCTGCTGCCTGGAATGAGTGCCCGAGGAGTTCTGGGCATGCTGATTTGGAAAGCCTGGGTGCTGGCCAAGAAGGTCCATTGCCTTTAGCTCTGAGAAAGGAGACGAGTCTAACAGGAATATTCTCTCCTCCTTTTCTTTAGAACTTCTTTACTACCCCAAATTCTCCTTTTTTTTCCTTTTTGTTTGCATTTTATTCTTCTCAAATTCCTTGCTGTTATTTTCAAGTCATGTTTCTCCTTCTTCCTTAATGCGTTACTGCCAAACATTGATCTGTGCTTTTTTTTTTTTCCCCCCCCTTGTCTACGCTCCCTCCTTCCCCGCTTCTGCACCTTTCATCCCGCACTAGCACTTCGAGAAAATCAGGTCCAATGAAATGCATCCAAAATGACAAAACTGCAGCTTGGATAGCGATGCCCAAACCGCCCAGCCAGGCTTCCCTCTGGCAGGCGGGGACGCTTGTGTGCGTGGGCAGGGAGTCAAGGGCACCGGGTGGCGGGGCAGAAGCTGTTCTTGAAAGGTTCTTGAACCACTTGTCCAGCCTAGCGCCTGTCCTGCTCCTCACACCTTTCCTTCACAAGCTGGGACGTCCTGCTGCTTTTTACCGTTTCCCTTTCGGTACCTCCGCGTGATGCCCGCCGCGCGGCTGCTTGCTGGGTAGGGGGCTCGGGGAGAGCTGCGGAGCCTCGGAGGGCGACTTGGGGAACCTGAATGCGAGAGGTGGGGTCTGAGCTGGCTTCGTGCAAACCCCTTTGCCCCGCATGCCCCGTGCAGACCTGGGCCAGTTCCTCGGGAAGACGGAGCCGCCGAAGAGCCGGCTGGGGGTTGGCAGGACGGTGGTGGAAGGGTCAGGGGAGATCGTGGCCTCCCGAGGCGTGAAGTCGCTGAAAGCCATGGGGTGGGTAGCGTGGCGCAGCACTGGTACTCCGTGGGAGCTCTCCAAAAGCAGGTTCGTAGCTTCTATGGAAAAGTGGTGGTACTCCCAGTAACTTCTTAGCGCCTTCTGCCTAGAAGGACTCGAGCGCTGTCGTCTTCACCCTCTGGTGTCTTGATCACAAAAGCACGAAAGGAAACTTTGAGCAGAAGCACTGCGGCAGCCCCGAGCGAGCCTGGTGCCGGTCCCGGGTGGGCAGGAGGGGGCGGTGGTGATGCAGCGGGGTAATTCCCGTGGCATTGCCCAGCGCCGGCCGGGGTGCCTGGGCTCCGCAGGGAGCCAGGGCAGATGTTAGGGACCCTCCTCCCTGGACTGGGCCAGAGCAGGAGCTGGCTTTCCTACGAAACAGCCTTTTTGTTGTTGTAGGGGCCGATTCCTCCCGCTGTATCCCCATCTCCCCCTTAAACGCCACGCGATGCCGGGTTTCCCAGCACTGCTCACTGCCTGGGTGGTCTATGCATATATCAGCACAAACACTGTTAAATGCCTTTTGTCAAGACGTGTCCTCACCATCGATGTGTGCGTGTATGTGTGTGCGTCAATTTTGACCGCTTTTCTTGGATCTGGAGTTCTATTTTATTGCAGTGAAGACACTTTGTTATATAATGTTTATATATTTTAAGATTTGTGCCAAGAGAGGATGTATATTTAATAAAAAATATAATTGACTTTGCAGGCTCTCTGAGGGTGTCCCCTACCCTACGTTGCTCACGTGAGAGAGGGGCCCGGCACATCTGGGTGGGTTTCACTAAACACAGGGGTGTCGGGAGCAGTGGCTGGGGGCACCTCGCGTGGGGCTGCCGCTGTCCCCACCCGCACGGGGCGGCCGTGCATGGAGCTCCCTCCAAGGTCCCTCCCGTGGAAGTTGGGAGAAGCTGGAAGGAAGGGAAGCCCCTCCTGGAGCTGGCTCCAAGCCTGCGGTGGCTCCGGAGGCGGCCGGTGCTGTCCCCGTTGGGGCCGGGTGTGCAATGGCAGCAGGTGGCACTGTCGGCTCAGGCATGGCCCGATGGCTTCCCCCAATGGCTCCCCCCAAGTTGGGGTCCCCCGGCTGCTGCTGAGCCCTGCTCGGCTCTTGGGGCTCGCGGTGCCTTTCAGGTTTAGCGGGGATGTGCCGGTGCCGTCCCTCGCCATCTCCCCCTCCCCGCAGCGTGGGAAGGTCGGCAGCGAGGGCGGATCCGGCCCTGCCCGAGTCACCTCCCCGGAGCCCACGGCTGCTCCTGCTCCGTGTCCTGGCTGTACCCCCAGGGAAGCGGAGACCCAGGGGCTGAGACTGGCACTAAAACCTTGCAGGAAGCCTGGGGCAGCGCTGGAGAGCGGCCCCCGTCCATCTCCCCTGGACCAGCTGCCCCGGGACCCTGCTGGCCGAGGGTCCCATCCCTCCCTCCCTCGGGACCCTGCCGGCCGAGGGTCCCATCCCTCCCTCCCTCGGGACCCTGCTGGCCAAGGGTCCCATCCCTCCCTCCCTCGGGACCCTGCCAGCCGAGGGTCCCATCCCTCCCCCCAGCTTTCTGGCTCCCTGCGTGCAGGGGAGCGTCCACCCGGGTCGGTCTGGGCCGCCGGCCACGGAGAGCGCTGTGGTTAGAGATTTCCCTCTGCTCCAAGCAGGCTGCGGGGGGCGAGGATGGCACGGGGGTCTCGTTTCGGATGGAAGGGGGGGGGGAAGGCAGGGCTCACTGCTTCCCTCCCTGCCAGGGCACTGAGGAAGCCCCCCCGGAGCTGTGGCGGACCAAGCCCTCTCCCCAGACCGTGGTTTCTTGCCAAGTTTGGCTCGGCAGGAGCCGAAGGTGGGTGCGCAGTGGGGGAGCAGGGGCGACGCGAGGCCAGAGCCGCCTCCCGGCAGGGGCTCCCGGTGCCGGTTGGAATCCCGGTGCCGGTTGGAATCCCGGTGCCAGCGGAGCCGCGGCAGCAACACCACCTCTGGGTCCCAGCTGCTCCCCTCCGTGCCCAGAGCCCCTTTGCAGAGCCCAGCCCGTACCCGATGCTAAATAAAGCAAAGATACAAAGCGTAGAAATAATTCTGGGGAGAGGAAGATGGGGGGGCTCTTTCATTTTATTTGATGTGGCCCAATTTCAGTGCCTGTGGCTCTGTCTCCTGCTCTTGGCTAGTCTATCAGTCATTGTCCCCGCCTGAGAGGGTCACGTCTGGGCAGATCTCAGGGGAGGATCTGTCTGCGTGTCTGAGTGCAGCACAGCCCGGCCCTAGCAACCATCCTCCCGCCGCCAGGGCTCCCCCAGCGCAGCCCCCGGCTGCTTCCTCCCCATGCTTAAGGAAAATTAGATAAATGAGCCATCAAGGCAGCCCGAGCAGCTTTTAATGGGCCGGGCGAAGGCTGGAACGAGTCCCGCTGCATCCTGGCCCTGGGGGAATCGCTTCTCCCTTGCACCTTCCCACCCACCTCTGGGTGACGGGTGCTGCTGGAGCCAAATTCCTGCTGGCCCTGTGCTGGTTGATGGTGCTGCACTGGGCTCTGGCTTCCCCAGCTGGTTGATAAAGGGGAATTTCCTCATCTGTTTGGTTTTTTTGTTTTTGTTTTTTTTTTGCAGTCAGGTACTCGGGAATCAGGAGGAGGGCTGTGGGGATCAGCCCTGGTAACACCGGGCAGAGGGCTGCCGTCTCCCCGTGGCCCTCAGCGAGAGGGAATTAAGACCATTACAAGGCCATCAAACAGGATCAGAGCCCCGCTCCCTTTCTCTGAGCAGCCCAGACCTCCTAATCCTTTTTCATGCAGCTGGACCAGCACCCACTCTGCGGTGGGGAAGAGCTCGGCCAAGGGGCTGCGGACCCCGTGTGTCCCGTCCCCCCCCAGTGCTTTATCAGCGCCGGGTCAGCCCGGGAGCCGTCCCGGTGCCGAGGGGAGGAAGGGCCAGGGCCGGGCACCCAGCCGGGCTGCGATGGGGTGACCGTGAGGTCCCCTCCTCGAGCGGGACAGGGCCGGGCTGCGGGGTTTGTTCAAGCGCTCGGCCTCGTCCCAAGGCTGCAATAACGCGGGGGGGGGGCTTTGCTGCTCGCCCCCCTGCCCAAAGGCAGCTGCCCTCGGCCCTGGGACCCCCTGCCCTGCTCGGGTGGCTTCAGGGCCACCAAGGGCAAACAAAGCAGCAGCTTTCAGCGTGGCAAGTGGACTCTGGGTTGACTTATTTATTTCTAGAACAGCCAACAGCCGAGGCTGCTGGGCCTGAGGATTTCACACGAAGCAGGAGGAGCTCCGAGCCAGCCGGCCAGAGCAGCAACCCTACAAAAATACCCTCACCCTCTGCCGGTGGAGGCAAAGGCAAGGCAGAGCACACCCCCCCCGGTGCCGGCAAGCCATGCTGCCGCTCCAGCCCGGCTGCGAGGTCTCCACCACGCAAAGGGCGATCCCCGCCGCGTCCTCCCCTGCCCGGGGCTGGCAGGAGCGAGGAAAACGCAGCAGCAGAGCCTCGGGCAGCCGCGCTGGGTCGGAGCAGGCAGGAGCTACCCCGGCTGCACGGCTTCAGCTCCTCCATCGCCGTCTGGGGGCAGAGGGGCCAGAGGGACGGAGCCCGGGGCGGCGGCAGGGCGAGAGCAGGCACGGTGGTGATCGGCAGCAGGGCCAGGCGATGCCCACGCCGGCCCGGATGCATAAAACCCGTCGTGACGAGAGCTGGTGGCAGAAACGTCCCCACGTGCGTGTCCACAAGTGCCACGGGCAAAGGTGGAAACCAGCCGCGGCAGGAGCAAGGGGACCGGCAGCCAGGCACCGACTGCACCCCAAGGCAGGTCCCAGCTCCCCCCAGTCAGGAAGCTGCCAGGTACTGGTGGAAGTAGAGGCCGAAGAGGCTGGTGACGACCTGGCAGGCAGCCACCCACCAGGTGAGGAAGGCGAAGAGTCCGCGGAAGAAGAGGGGGGTGAAGATGCCGCCCAAGACGCCGGTGATCTGCTCCACCGCAGCACGCACGTCCTCCCCGTCCTCCCCGCCGGGATGTGGCGGTGCTGCGGTCGCTGCCGGAGCGAGGGGAGGGGGCTCTGGGTACAGCCCCCACGAGTGGTGCCCTGCGTGACAGAGGGGACGGGTCCGTGGGGGTCGGTCCCCGTGCTGCAGCCCCCTCCCCGTGCTATGGACGTGGTGGGTGAGTCCCAGCACGCTCGTTGCACGCATTAGGTTCACGCCATGCAGTAACCATGTCACGAGAGCCTGGGGACACCCGGGACGCTGACAGCTTGACGATGACCTGCAGGTCTCATCCTGCCCCTCCCGAGCCCCCGTGTCCCCCCGCCGCCTCCTTACCCAGCGTCTTGAGGAGCAGCGTGCAGTGGAGGGTGAGGATGACGGGTCCCAGGTACTGCAGGCTGACCACGGAGACGTAGCAGTAAATCCTCGTGATCTGGGGGCAGTGGGGATCAGCAGGAGGGCAGCGGCCATGCCCGGGCCCCCGCTCCCACCCCAGCTCCCACGTCCAGACCTTGCGCTGGATCTCCAGGACGGCGATGCGCCCGGCTTCCTTCCTCATCTGCTCCACCCAGCTCTCGGCCAGGCCCAGGTACGCCTGGAGGTGGCGGCGGGTGACAGCCAGGCGCAAGAGGCAGAGGCCGAGGATGGTCCAGAGGCGCGCGGTGTTGTAGGCAGAGTCCGACATGCTGGGAAAAGAGGAGGGGGCTGTCAGGGAGAAATCAGGGTCCAGAACCTCCCAGTGCCCCCCAGAGGGTGGTCTGATGGGAGAGGTGGTGGTGGTGGTGGGGAGGACGGGGGGGGGGGGCTACTGGTGTTGGAGGAGGTGGGCTGGTGTGCCCGTGCCTCGGTTTCCCCTCAGAGCAAGGACGTCGGGGCGCAGCGTCGGACCCACTGCCCGTGCCCCACTCACATCTGCACCGTCTGCTTGCCCATGGGCGCGTGGAGCAGGAAATCCCGCGCGATGGGCTTGATCCACATCACCACCACCAGGACAGGCGCCAGGAAACTCAGGTGGAGCAGGACCCTGCGGATGAGCTGTCAGAGCCCCCCTGCAGCCTGCTGGCCCCCATCCCTCCCTCCATCCCTCCCTCCATCCCTCCGTGGGCAGGGACTGGTCCTCACCCTCACCCCCTCCACCCTCCGTGGAGCCAGGGGGGTCCCCGGCCCCCGAGACGCCAGCACCACGCCCCTCGCCTCCGTCCCCCCCCGCAGTTTCACCCAACTGGGTCAGGGGCTTGTCGGCCGCCATCCGCAGAGCGTCGAGGTGCGTCTGGGCCAGGCGCAGCCCCGGGAAGGTCAGGCAGGCGCCCAGGAAGGAGCACAGGGCCACCAGCCCCAGCTTGAAGGCCAGCTTGGCGAGGGGCAGCCTGCGGAGAGAGAAGGCAGCGGGGAGGGGGGGGGGGACACGGACACGTCAGTCCCGTCCCTGGTGAGCCCTGGGAGGGGGTTCCCAACCCGAGACCTTCCAAAAAACCTCCCAACTCCCCCCGTTTCCCTCCCCGCCCGACCACCAACTCACGTCCACTCCCAGCCCCGCTGCTTCAGGATGCTCTCCAGGTTGCTGCTGACGCCGGCCAGCCCTGTGGGGAGCGACCCCCCGTGAGTGGGGGGCCCACAGCCCCCAGGGACCTGCCCACCCACCTCTCCCCGTCCCCCCTCACCCACCGGGCTCGAGGCCGAACTCCAGGTAGTCCTCACGGATGACCAGGGCCACCATGGCGAGGAGGAGGAAGAAGAAGGCGAAGGTGAGGCAGACGGAGCGCTCGCCCCCCTCCTCCGAGCGGAAGTAATGGCGCATCACCGTGAAGAAGACCTTGCTGCGGGCAAGGGGTGGCCGTCAAGGAAACCCTGGGCTTTGGGACCCCCCCGAACGCCAGCAGGAGCCCCCCGCTCGTTAGCACATTGTAAACCACCCGCGCCATTAGGCCACGGCCACCTTCTCCACGGGACGGCTCTCATTAGGCACCTGTAGAGCTCATCGGTGACTGGTTTATAAATCCATAAATTTAGATTTTCCACCTCAACTGGCTTTTAATGGGGGAAAAAAGAAGGAGGGTGGGTTCCCTCGCCCACCCATCGGCAGCCCGGACCCAGCGGGTGGCAGCGATCGCACCCCGAAAGCCGGCGGAAGGATACATGGAGAAGACGACCGTCAGCAGGCACCAGAGCACCCCGATGTTCGTCTCCTTCTGGGGGTCCGCCAGGCAGTAGTAGCCCTCGGTGAAGACGTACACAGCCGTGGAGTAGACGGCAAAGTCCACAAACCACTGGTACTCCAGGAAATAACGCAGCACTGGTGTGACAGAGGGACACGTCACCGTGCTGCGGGGACCCGCAAGGGGGGGGGGGGGGGGGCCCGGGGCGGGGGGGGGGGGCCCGGGGGGGGGGGGGGGGGGGGAGGTCCCGGGCACGGCTGAGGGTCCCGGGTCCAGGGTGACGCTGGGCAGCGGGGTCCCGCGTGCAGTGGGTGCAGGGGAAGGGTGGGGGTTACCGAGAGCATCCACGGCGGTGATGGGGCTGGTGTCCAGGCGGAGGTCGATGTCCCGGGGCACGGAGAGGGGCTTCTCCTCCGCCACGCCGTTCGGCCTCCTGCGGGGGGGGCCCGGGCTGGCGATGGCAGCACCGCGCCGGCCTGGCCCTTGTGGCCCTCGTGTGGTGCCGTGGCCCCAGCGTGGGGCTGCTCGGCCCCAGCCCCGGCCCCAAGCCCGTCAGTGCCGCCCCCCCCCGGGGCAGTCCCGCGGCACCCCGGGCTGCCTCCCCTCAGCACCAAACCCCAATTATTTATCGTTCCAGGCCCCCCCTGCCCGCCGGGGCCGTGAGCTGGGCTGACCTGTCCCGCCGGGCCTTGGGGCGCTGCTTCCCCGCCAGGGCGCAGAGCTCCTCGTCCGAGGGGGGCTTGTAGCGGCGCAGGCTGGAAGGGAGCGGGGGGGTCAGCGGCGCCGGGTGTCCCCGAGGCCCCACGGGGACGAGCGGGGGGGGACGGGCACGTACCTGCCGTTGCAGAGGAGCCAGCGAGCGAAGGAGCAGTGCGGGGCCACCTTCTGCATGACGCTGGCTGCCAGCAGGCTCAGCACCACCTGCACCCCCAGCACCGCCTGCGCCGGGGGCCCGCGGGGGTCAACCCCGGCACCCAGCACCGGGCGGGGGGGCCCCAGCAGCCTGCAGTGCCGGGGCTGTCTGCTTCCCCCAGCCCCTGTCCCTGCCATGGGACACCCCAAACATGCAACCCCCCCCGGACAGCCTGGGCACGCACCCCTGGGGGGCGCCCACCCCGGGGACACCCTGGGCATGCACGCTTGGTTGTGCACCCTCCGAGGCATGCACCCCCCGGCCCTGCCCCCCCCCGGGCCGGCCCCCCCCCCGCCCCCCCCCCCCGGCCCCCCGCTCACCATGCCGGGGTCAGCCCAAAGGCGGCCGCAGGAAGCCTGCCCGCCGCCCTCCCGCTGATTGGCAGCTTCTCGACCAATAGAAAGGCGGATCCGGGCGGGGGGGCGGGCCCTCCGCGGCGGCCGGTTCCGCGGGCGCTGCCTCCTGGGAGCTGCGGGGCCGCGGGTTCGAGCCCCGGCAGCGCCTGCGTGCGCGGATGTAAATGGAGTCGTGTGCGTGTCCGTGCCTGCACCCCTCTGTGGGCGTGCACGCGTGGGTGCGCGTTTGCACCCGAAGGGCCCCCCCAGGCTGAGGCTCTGCCATGCCCATGGCTGCACGCAGCCCCCGGGCGCCGTATCTCAAGGAGAGCACCGGGAGTTTGGGAACCGCGGCTCCAAGCCCGTGGCCTCCCCACCCTCCTGCACCCCGGGCCGGGGCTGGCTGAGCCGGGACCTTCCCCTCCCCGGTGCCCTCCGCGGAGCGGTGATGCCATGGGGCAGGCTGTAACCATCTCACCCGCCGCGTCCTTTTGTCTTCCCTGCAGGGTTAAGGGGCTCCTCTCCTGCATCGGCCCCCATTGCTCCCCACTGCGCCTCCCTGGAGGAGCCGATGGTGGAGGAGCCCATGGCAGAGCCCGCTGGGTGCAGCTCGTCCGGGCTGACGGTGGGCAAGGGGCTTCAGGGCCCACCACGATGCCAGCACGGGTGCCACGGTGGGGGTCTGCAGGCGTTCCAGCTGAGCTCGGGGTTATTTAGGGCTGTGACAGCCCTGTCCTGCAAGAAGCACCCACTCACCCTGCCAGGGGGGCTCCGTGGGTGCTGGTGGGTGCCCCTGGTCCAGGCATGGTCCAGGTTGCCATGGATATCGATCTCCAGGCGAAGGGATGCGCTTCCCACTAGATGTCGCTTCTGCCCGTGCCCCAAGCATCCCCTGAGGGTTGGGGTACCCAGGCCTGGGGGTCCCACATCCCCCCCCCCAGCACCCCCAGGGCGGCCTGGGCGTGCAGCCCCCACTGTGCCCCCCATGTCAGCTTTGGCCAGGAGCTGAGCAGCTCCTCCACCGACGGCGGGGAGAACTCAGGAGCTGTGATGCCAAAAAACCCCCCAGCCTGCCCCAGGTAGCCTGATCCTGGCTACCAGGTGCCCCTGGCTGCAAGCCGAGCCAGGATTGGGGGAAGCAGCCTGCTCTGTCAGCTTTGCTGGCTGGGCACAGCCCACGTCCTGGCCCCCCAGAACCCCCAGACCCTCCCAGCCCTTGCGCTGGGGCGCGGCGCTGGATGCGGGGTCTGCACAAATGGGTGGCTGCGCATCTCTGGAACGAATGCAGGGCCCCCGGATCCTCGCAGCCCCCACAGCGTTGGCTTTCAGCTCCGCTGAGACACAAAAAAAGGAGGGAAAAGTGGAAGATGGATGCTCGGAGCACCCCCAGCCCAGCCGCCCTCCCCTAGGACACAAAAGCCCCTTTGAGGACTGATTTTACACCGCTCCCGCAGAGATGCCCAAATTAGCATCAGCAAAGGGAGCTGCCGCGACAGGCGTTGTCGGTGCTGCTGTAAAGTCATTAACTTAACGGGGCACCCCAGCCCTGTGCCCAGCGAGGGGGTGCCAGGCCCAGCACGGTCCCGTATGCGCCGGGGGGGGATGTTTCCCCGAAGGGCTGGGGCTTGGCAGCCACACGGTGCCCACCGAGCCGCAGCCGATGCCCAGAGCACCGAGCTCCCGCCGGTCCCGCAGCCAGGGGACCCCGTGGGCACCATGGCAGGGGACCGGCTCGGGGTCTTTCTGCCTCCGGACGATGCTGGGGGCAGCTGGCGGGCCGGGAGCCGGTCTGTGCCCGTTCCCCCCGCCGAAGTTTCCCATTTTGCACAAAGACGGCGGCGGTGGCAATTGTCCGGGCTGCATCGCATTACCCAGGGCTCCCGGAGAAATCACTTGTATTTCACGCTCCATTGAGCAGCTGCCTGTATATATTTTCTGTGTTGCACTTTTAGCATGACAAAAGGAGAGGGCCTGTGAACTCCTTGCTCTTCAGACCTCTCCGACACATCCCCTGAGCGGAGCCCCCCTCGGTTAGCATAACAAACTGCCACGCTCCCTCCGACGTGCTCCGGCTCCTGCCCGGCCCTTTCCCCGGGGTAATTTAATGTATAGCTCAATATTTGGGCGTCTGGGTCGCTGGTGGCGGCGGGCGGGCGGGCAAGCGTGTGCTGGGGGCTTTGGAGGCAGGGATTTCGGCAAGGATGTCCTTCCAAGGCATCCATAGGGGAGCCAGCCTGGCTCCACGGCACCCACGCTGTGTTTAACACCAGAAGCCCCGGTGGGACCCCGCAGCCCTCCCCGGGGAGGGGACCGAGCCCTGGCAGCCCCAGCTGGACCCGGCACCGGCTCCGGCACCCTGATGCCAAGCGAGCAACCGGAGTCACCAGCCCCTGTGGTGACCCTGTGCATCGTCCCCTGCCTGCTCCTGGAGCTGCCGGTCTCCAGGCTCTGCTTTTGCCTTGAAATTTGACTTAAAGACAGAAAAATGGGGGCTGCAGGGCTGGAGTTTGCCTCAGGACCAGTGGCACCAGCTGGAGCTGGAGCAACCAGTCAGTGCACTGGGAGCTGGTGGTGTTGGCTGGGTGTTTGCCCCTCCTGGGTCCCCGTTTGCACAACCTGTCCCACCCGTCCCCCATCAGGGCCACCCCTGCGGAGCCCTGTGGACCGGCAAAGCAAAGCCAGACCCAGTTCCCAAGTCTGGGGTGGAAACAAGGAGAGGGAGAAGGAGCGAGGGTGAGGTGAGACGTGCCCGTCCCCACACCAACCAAGCCCAAAGCTGGGCTCCTCCTGCCGCCCCCCAGCCCAAAAGGGACAGGACACCATCCCCTCCGGGGCTAGGACCCCCTCGGGGCACCCCTCGCCTCCCGCTGCGGGGACGGAGAGCGCTGGCAAGAGAAAAGCTCAACCCGCTGGGAAGGAAACACACCCTGGGCACCAGGTCCCATGGGGATTTGGGGCGTCCTGCAAGAAAAAGGGGCAAAATCCTGCTCAAACACCAGTGGCGCAAGGGAGACCAGGCTGCGACGTGGCTGGGGGCTTTGAACACCTTTAATGCACGTGAGGTTTTTTTTTTTCTCTTTCGCCTCGTCAGGCTGCAGACCTCGTCCCCCTGACGCCTCGGGCTCGGTGGCAGCGGCTCCATGTCCCTCCAGATTCCCAGGATGTCACCTCGCCGTCCGTGCACCCCGCCTGGCACCGGTGGGACCCCCGGGCACGTCTGGCTTCAGCCGGGGGGGTGCTGATATGGGAAGGGAGGGAGCAAACCCTTACCCTGGGGACGGGCAGGGCATCTGCACGCGCCCTGCACGCACGTCCAGCCCAGCCTTGGTTTTCCTCCAGCCTCTCTTGGTCATCTGGACCCCACGGCGTCTGCTCATGTCAACTGTTAATGGGAAAAACTGGTGTGAGCCCAGGCCCAGACCAGCGGGAACTGGGGCTGAGTCCCCACGGGACGGCTGGGAGGTGACCGTGTCACCACCGGGCCAACTCCCCGCCCGAGTAATTCCTGCCACCCCTGCAACCCCAGTCCCCACCCCTCCATGCACGCGGGGACATTTCTAATGGGCTCTGGCAGTGGGGACGAGCAGGAGTTTGGGGTCAGCGGGTATTGAAGTGTCTGGTGACGCCCTGGGACATCTTGAAAGAGGGCAGGTGACAGCGGGAGCGTGAAAAACCACGTTGCTGCCGGCGTCTAACGGGGAGAAGAGCTCCCACATGGGCAGGAGAGGAGGTTGTGCCCTGCAAGACTCATGCGAGACCTTTAAGTGATGCTCCTAAAGCAGCGAGAGCTCCGAGGGGACCTGAGCACTGCTGTGGGGTTCACGGGGTCCCCCCCCATCCCGCTCCGGGGGGACCTGAGCACTGCTGTGGGGTTCACGGGGTCCCCCCCCATCCCACTCCGGGGGGATCTGAGCACTGCTGTGGGGTTCATGGGGTCCCCCCCCATCCCGCTCCATTCCCACGGGCCGCTCCGAAAAATCCTCACCGAGAGCCACGCGTCGTGCCCGGGTCTGCTGCGAACAGGCTGCCCCTCACGCCGGCCCCGCGGGCCCCGCTTCGCTCCTTGCCTGGGGGGGGTCCCACCGCCCCAGCGCTGGGGTGCAGTCAGCAAAGCCGGGCAGCTGCCTGCAGATGAGCACACACGGCGTTACTGCTGCCTGCACCGGGGCTGCCGCGCCGCCCCTCCCCAATTCCAGCTTCCTCCCCCATTTTCCCTCCTGCCCACGCCTGCGTCCCCCCCCCAGCCTTTCCCTTAGCAGCTTTGCAGGGCCTGAGCCCGAATTCGCTCGTTAATGGGCCCGTCGGGGCATCCTTGTGCTCTGCCTTCACGTTCAGCGTTGCTTTATGGGGGCTAAAGCGGCGCTGAAATGGCGTAAACCCCCCCGCAGGGCCCCGCTCTCGCTGCCTCGCCCAGCCCGGATCCCCCACCGGGGCTCTGCCAGCTTTGGGGTTCTGCGCGGGGTGGGGGCTCGGGGCAGGCTGATCGGGGGGCTCCTTCCCCCGAGATGCCCCGTGCTGCCATCGCCTGATGCCTCAGCACGAGGATTGCACTTGGGAAAGAAGCTCCTCCTGCGGGCTTTGGGCTTGGGCTTTGCAGAGCCCGGCTGGGCTCGCCCTCTAGGACGCTGCAAAGCCGCCGGTGTGCGGGGAGGGTGCTCACGGCCGGGAGGGGTCCCCCCCAAAGCCAGGCTCCCTGCAAACCCAACATTTCATAGAATCATAGAATCATGGAATTGTTTAGGTTGGAAAAGCCCTTTAGGATCATCAAGCCCAACCGTTCCCCTACCCCTGCCATCCCACCCCCAAACCCTGGCCCTCAGCACCGCCTCTGTCCTTTTAAATCCCCCCAGCGATGGGGACTCGACCCCTTCCCTGGGCAGCCCCTTCCAGAGCCTGACAGCCCTTTCTGTGAAGAAATTTTTCCTAATGTCTAAAATTTTTCCGAATGTCTTTCCCACCACAATTCCACAGCCAAGCCTCCCCCCGGGTCTCCCTCACCCCCTGCCTGCGCTGGCCACACCATCGCCCCAGCTCGGAGGAGCCTTGTCCGGGGGGTGCAGGTGCCCCGGGTCCCCCTCTCCCAGGGCGGCTGCGTTGCTTCCCCGGAGCTTGGGGTTCACAGGGGCGCTTGCTCTGCCCCCCTGGGGCCAAGGGGGTCCCCATCTGCCCTCCCCCCCCCATCGTGTGGGCTGAGACCGCTCGAGCCCGGCGCAGGGACAGCCGGGATGAGGATCTCAGCAGCTCACCCAGCGCAGTGGGAACGGGAAGGGCTTGGTCCCGCTGCTGCACACCGTGTGAAATTCATTAATTAATTAACCAAGGTGTGTTTGGGGCAGGAAAAACCTCTATTTCTTATTTACTGAACTGCTCAGCTAATTTTGCTGTTCCCTAACGAACTGACCAAGCCCAGCAGCTTACGGGGCACAAAGCAACCCGTTGGGATGCTGCCCCCGACCTCCGCCGGGGCACGGCGGGAGCCACCAGCATCTTCTGCCCGCTCCGACCCAGGGGCAAGGCACAAGTGACCCCCCTGGAGCCCCGGGGCAGCTTTTTGGCCCAAACCTGGGTTTGTGGCACTGCTCAGCACCGCTGGGGCAACCGCCTGGGGGGAACAACCCCATGGGATGAGGCTGTAACGTGGGAACTGGGGTGCCCGGGGGGTCCACGCTCCCTCCCCCCGCCCCGGCTGCCCTGCCCTCGCCAGGCTGGGAACAGCTTGAGTGTCCAGGCAAGGAATTCATTTACATAAATTTCCATAGGGATTAATTTCACCCCTTCCCCAGCAGCGTGGCGGAGGCGAGTGTGTGTGTGTGTGTGCACGAGAAAAGCTGAGCCTGTTTTGGGGGAGCTGGGGAGACGAGGAGGATGGGGGGGGCACCATCCCCTCCCCGCGGCCCCATCCACCCTCGCTGCCCTTCACCCCTTCATTTCCAGCTTCGGGAAGGTTCAGAGCCCGCCCTCGCCCAGCGGGTGCTCAGTGCAGAGATGCTGGTCCCAAGCGGGGGGGATCATCCACTCCAAATCATCCCGTGCCTCAAAATTTCAAAACTTTCCGAACGGAGCCTACAGCAAGCCAGGAGTCGGGGTCAGGTGGCTCGAAATACCATCAGGGAGAGCGATTTGGGCTGTGCAAGCCAGTGGGAAGAAAATCCACGGGATTTTCCGTGATTGAAAGCCCTCAGCTGCCCCCCTAGCGGGAGCCTTGCCCTGGCTTCGTCCCGCCGTGGGGTTTGCCCTGCGGACGCCTGACCCGCGTCCTTCGGCACCACAAAATCTGCATTTTGCTCCTTGCTGCTCCCCGAGCAGCGTGCCCGGACCCCGGACACAAAACCACGGCGGGGCCGGGACAAGGAGGGACGCGGCGGGGGCTCCTGCATCCGCACCGATGGGGAGCACGGGGGTGGTGCTGGCAATTCTGGCTGCTCAGCGCTGCCGTGCTGCTGCCTAATTCAGCCCTTGGGTCCCCCCGAGCTCTGCTCACCCACAGCCCCACCAGCCTCCCCCCCCACCAACGGGGATATCGAGGGCTGGGAAAAATACTCCTGGTCGGGATGCCTGGAAATCCCAGCAGCTGGTAATGTCAGGATGGGTTTTGGCTTTTCCAGCCCTCCCCAGGACCCCCAGCACAGGGGACACCCCTTTGGTGAGGCGAAGCGATAAACCCCCTCCGTTAAACGAGTGCAAGAGCATCTAAATGACAGATGCAGGTTGGGTTTTTTTTTCCCATTCTGCTTCGGATTTGGGATTCAAAGCGCGCGACGGATTCAAATAACCGGGGTAAATAAATCAGTGCTAGTGAACACTTGGAAACAAGCAGAGCAATAGCTATTTTGGGCTGTCAAATTTGGGAGGTTTTAAGGCTCCTTCAGGGCACAAACTGCTGCAAGAATTCGTTACCGCTGCAGCAAAATAAAAGCCCGGCGAGGAAGGAGATTTTCCTCTCTCCTCCCGGGGAGATGGAGCTGGGCAAACCCAGCAATGCCTGCGCCCACAGAAACACTGAGTTGGGACTTTGGGGTGGACAACGGGGCCCCTGGGTGATTCCTGGAGGGAATGTCCCCGTGGAGGGTCCGTCCCCGGAACCGGCCATCGCTCCCAAGTGGAGCTTTTTTCCACGGGGGATGGATAGATCAGAATTAAACCCATTTCTCTGGAAATGCCAAGTGGAGCACAGAACGCTGCTGGGATTTTTTTGGAAAAGAAAAAATACCCTTCCCACTTGGATGTTTTTTTTGCAGGAATCCCAATTGTTAAGGGCCTCCCGTGCCCCTTTGGAGAAGCGAGGCTGCTGGAGGCCGGTTCTCACCACGCAGCGCCAGCCCCCACCAGCTCGGACTCCAAAGCACCCGGCCCCCCCCCTTTGGTTTGGTGCTGCAGCACCCGCTGGCACCCAGCTCCGTCCCCGTGGCCCGCGCCTCGTTTGCTTGAGCTCGTTAAGGATTGGGGACTCTGAAAAGCAGGGATGGGAGGAAAGCCCACAGCCCCTCTGGGTTCCTTAGAGCAATTTCGGAAGCCTGGGCTGCCCCGCGGCTGGGCACGGCTCTGCCTTGAGACCCCAGGAGCTCCCGAGCTGGGCTCGCAGGGGGTGCAGACCAGCTTTGTGGGGTGCACAGTGCTCCCCAAGCGCCTGGTTTTTGCAAGAAGAGGCTCTGCACGCTGCACCCCTCCTTTTCCCAGGTAACCCACCCTTGCTTTGTGTCCCCAGCCTGGCCCGCAGCCCAGGACAGGGGCCCATAGTCCATCCCAGGGTGGGCAGCCCCCACGGGTGCTGGGGACCTGGCCCATGGGACGGCGGCCAAGTAAAATGAGCTGAATTATAGTTTGAGGCAAGGCTCAGCATCAGCATGGAGGTTCTCTGCTCTTTGCCATGGAAACAAGCGTTGCTAAGGGAGTGCTTAATAGGGAGTAAAATATTCTAAAAACCTAAGTTTATGTGGCAGCAGGATTGAACCCCCCAGTCCTGGGGGGTGGATGGAGCGGTCAGGGGCTGCCCTCGCCAGCAGCTCCCGAGTGCAGCTGGAAGCTCCGGTTGTCCATCCATATGGAGAAACCGCTGGCACTGGGAGAACTGGGCACAGGGTGCCGGGTGATTTGGGGCGGGCACGGGCTCCCCGGCAGTGTTGGCACGGTCCTGGGGGTGCTCCAGCACGGAGCTGGGGACGTCAAGTCTGCCACCCTTTAAAACAAGCACATCCGTTATTGAACAGGCTCACAAAAGGCTCCCCAAAAGATAAAGACACCAGTGCTGCCCCCTCAGAGCGGGGGCTCTTGCACGGTGCCTCAGTTTCCCCTCCTGCACGACCAAGGTGGCTGCTGCCCCCAGCACCCGCTGCTCCCGGCCCCCGCCGTGGGCGCGCTGCGCCGGCGATACCCGCTTAACTTCACTAATTTTATGGGCATGAGGAAAGGGGCTGGGGGGGGGGGGAATAATACGGGCAGGGGCCACCTCTGACCTTGACCCCCGTCCCGGCTCCCCGCGGCAGCTGGGCCGTCGCGCCTCCGCCGACAGCTCAATGGGCGCTTTGTCTGCGCTCGCCGGCCCCGCGCAGCCCCGTCGCCCCCAATAATATTTATGGAGCCGGCGGTCACCTTCTCCCCCGCTCCCTGCATCTCAATAACAGCCGGGCTGGTGAGATCCAGGGAATCTGGGGATTTATAGTCCGGAGCGTCGCTGCTCTTTCGCCCCGCGGGGTGCGGCGCGGCGGATCCTGCCCCTCGGGTGGCTCCTGTGCATGAATAACGCGCCCCGGCTTGCTTTCGGGTCCTGTTCACAGCCCTCCAGCCTTTTTTTTTTTTTTCCCCCTTAAAAAATGCCTGGTTAAAAGCAAACAGGTGGGGGGATTTTCTCGCTTTTCCCAAGTCTTGCAAAGGCGCTCTGCTCCCAAACCAGCTCCGGGGGGTGGAAAAGGCGATGGAAACGCGCCGCTGATTTATTTTACTGCGTTTCTGCTCGCTGCCCAATTCCTCCATCAATTAAAACAATCAAAAGCTCCAGCAAGGAATATTTTAAGCTCCTTCTGCTGGAGATGCTGTGGATGGGTGCAGCCCCGGTACCCCCGGGTGCGGGGGGATTGGGATCTGCCCTGAGCCCATCGAAGTCCCCAGGAAGCTCCCTCAGCATCCCGGGCTCCAAAGCCGATGATTTGAGCAAAGGTGCTTGTTCGGGAAGGGATGGGCCAGGGAAACCCCAGCACTTGGGGAAGGAAGAGGAGGATTGAAGGTGCAGGGCATGGTGATGACCCTGGTTTGCTGGGATTTGGAAAATCCTGATAAAGGGCAACGTCTCCCCTCCCTGATGGGTGATTTGGGGCAAGAAGGCACCGGGCATGAATCCAAATCCCCGCAGAGTTATTCCAAATGCTACCAAAACCAGGGCTGGGGCAGTGGATCTCTGTGGGTGGGCAACTGGGCCAATGTGGGTGGGCAACTGGGCCAGTGTGGGCTGGTTTGGCTGTTCCCAGGAGCACAGAAAGCGGCCAGCTGAGTCGGCTGCTCCCCCGCTGCTCCCCCGGGGTCAGAGGGAGAGCCGCTGCCTGGCTCGGATGCTGAGCGATGGGGAATGGCCGAGGCTCACATCCTTCCCCGCTTCTCGGGGGAAAAAACAGCCCGGAAAAGATCCAGCAAATCCCCCAAATGACTCCACTGGACACCCGGGGAGTGACACTGACAGCTCTGCCAACAGCCAGGCCGAGTCTTCGGGGACCCTAAATACCCCCCCCCGATGTCGGGTTGCTCCCACGCTCCATCCCCAAAGGCTTGTGCTGCCCCGTCCCGCAGAAACTGGATTTTGGGGCTGTTTCACTGGATGCTGGGAGATGTTCCTGGAGCAATTCTGTGCTGGCCATGGGATAAAGCTGGTCCTTCCCCAGATCTGCCATCATCTTCTGATAAATCCTCCAGTTTGGAGCAATCTGGCCCCCGGCTGATGCTGGTGCTGAGCAGAGCAATCCCCCGGTGCCAAGCAGAGCAATCCCCTGGTGCCGAGCAGAGCAATCCCCTGGTGCTGAGCAGAGCAATCCCCTGGTGCTGAGCAGAGCAATCCCCCGGTGCCGCTGGGTGTTCCTGTGCTGGTTTGGTGCCTCCTTCTGTTAATTGAGCTGGGAGGTAACGGGCAGAAGGGTGCTGGGATGCTGGGTACATCCACAACCCTTCCTCCAGAGTCCTCCTCTCGGGCTGTTCAACCCCAGAGCTGCGGGTACCACTGTGCTTCAAGCAGGGTTTTCTGTGAGGCTGGGGGGGGACGGCCCATCCTGATCCCCAAACACCGCACGGAGGGAGGGGAGGAGGAGGAGGGATGCTGGGGAAAGCCGAGCCGTGATTTCCAGGAATGCTGAGCGCCTTCCTAGCCGATCCATCAGGGGAACAGCTCCAACCTCTGTCCCCCTGTCCCCATTGCACCGGGGCGCTCCGGGGAAACACGAGCATCCCCCCAGCACCACCCTTCCAGCCGATTTGAAAGAGGAAACCAATTTATTTTCCTCCTCCTCCACTGGATGCAGGTTGGAAGGCGCCGCGGAGCATCCTGCCGACGCTGGGTGCTGAGCCGTGTCTGCGCGGCCCCGAGCCGCGGGGGCTGGTCCTCGCCGTGCCGCAGAGCAGCCCCCGCCGGCCCCGTGCGCACGCGGCTGCTTCCCATTGCCCCTTCCCCGTCCAGGGAAATGCTGCCTGACACCGGCCCTCCAGCGCTGGCGGCTGGAGATGAATCTGGAGTGTCACCTCCCGCCACCGCCCTGGCTCCCAGTGTCACCTCCTGCCACTGCCCCCGCTCCCAGTG
>JADKXX010009705.1:0-17197 GCA_017310255.1 Butorides virescens | reverse complement strand
CGCGCTGGGCAGGCCCCCGTGGCCAAGACGATGCTTTAAGGGGATCACAAAGGTTTCTCCTGGCACCGCCAGAGCCTCGAGGTCTCCGCACCCACCTCTGTGCACAAACCCCACCCTGGGTGCCTGCACAAGCCCCCGCTTAGGGACAGGTTTGACCTCTCCATCAGGCTCTAGACAGAGGGTCGAGCGGCTCCATCCTCCCGTGGATCACACCCACAGCCCATTTTGCAGGCGGGGTGGCATCGGGAGGGAGAGGAACCAAACCTTCCCAAGAGCTGGTGGGGAGGGAAACCCCTCTGGGTCAGATGACGGGGGCAAACCCCCTCCAGATGTGCCCTCGGGCATCTCCCCCGTCCCCCAAAACTTGCTGCCAGCGAGGGGATGCCTTGGTCTGCCCCAGATCAGGCTTTTTACCACCCAAAACCACGGGGTGTGGAGGTGAGGACTTCAGCCCTTGCTGGCCCCAGCACCCATGTTCACCCCACACAACCCTGCCCAGGGGCGGGGCGGGGGGGGGGGCACCCATCAGCCCATTTGCTTTGCTCCCGAAAACTCAGCCCCTCCGACACCCCCCAGCACTCCTGCGGGTGTCTGATGGGAAGAGAAGACCCCAAAAAGACCGGAGACGGGGCGGGTTGACGGTGCTGCCCCAGACGGGTGGCGAGAGCTGGGGGGGGGACCCGCACACCCCAAGGGGACGCCCAAGGGGACGGGGGGGCTCAGACACAATGCTGCCATTGAGGGGGCCGCGCCGTGGGTCCCGGCCCTTCCTGCCCAGACACAATAGGGGCGGCCCCGCGCGCCACTTGTGCGCATTGTGCGGCGGCGGCCCCCCCCCCCGGCCCCTCCTTTCTGTCCCCCATCGGATAATGGATCCGCTTTGTGTGCTTGGCTGGACAAGGACTTTGTGGCGGAGAAAGAACCGGTGTTTGTCTGTCAGGAGAGATCGGGCAAGAAAGGGACGGGGAGGAGCGGTGGCTGGAGCGGGGCAGCCTTCCTCGCCGCAGCATTGGCCTTGCACGGCCCCCGCGCCGCCGGCAATATTCCCAGCAGTGCCAGGGGGAAAAAAAAAAGTCCTTGCTGGGAACTTGGGGAGGTGCAGCCTGGTGACCGCGGTGCTGCCGGACCCATTGCTCAGACCCCATCCCCAATCCCATGGCTCAGACCCCATCCCCGGTCCCAGCGAGCATCCCGGTGAGCATTCCACCGCACGCCAGCTCCCCTCCCCAGCCCGACACAAATCCGTGGGGGCCAAGGGTCCGTGTGCCCCTGCCCGGCTCTGCCCCCCCCCCCCCCCCAGCCCCTCTGGGTCCCCCCCAGCCGCCGTTCCTGGGGACGGGATCAGCAAAAACCTACAGGAGATGAATTCCCCGGCCGCCTCGCTCCTGCCGTACCGGCGGGCAGGAAGGTGGACGGGGTAATCCCCGACTTCAGCATCGCCAGAGCCACAAAGAGCGGGATTAATAAGAACGAGGCTTTAATTCCAGCAGCCTGGAACAGGTCCCTTTTCCTGCAGCATCCCCAATTCCAGCACGTCGGCCAACGAAGGGACGAGGGAGCTCTGCAGCCAACGGCCACGTCCTGGCTGCCCTGCCAGGGGAACGCCAGCCCTGGCACCTTCCAGCTGGGAAAATCGCCGGATTGCAGCCCGGCCAAGCAGCCAGCGCTGCGTGTGCCTGTGCCCCTGTGTCCCTGGGGGGACACGCTAACGGCACGCGTGTGCCACGCAGCCCTGCACGCCACACCCCACGGGTTTGGGTGGTAAAAAGGCTGATCTGGGGCAGCCCGAGGCATCCCCTCGCTGGTAGCCAACCCTATGCAAAGCCGGGCTGGAAACGGGGACTATTCCCTGTTAAACCAGCTCAGGAAAATGGTTGCATTTACCCTATAGGTTGGGGCTGGGTTTTTAATTGCTTAAATTCTGGTTTTCGAAATCAGGTCTGTGCAAATGCTGGTATTTAATTAAAAATGTAGAATTTTGTTTCCCATCATTTTAGCCTGATAATTGGTTTCCTGATGTGCTGATGGGTCTGTGCTCACTGCCGGGTGCTCGGGGGACGTCTGCCAGCCCAGGCCCTTCCCGAGGGGGCCAAGGTGGGTACGTGACTTCAGGAAAAACCCAAACCCCGTCGCACCAGGAGCAGGGTCCTGCTTCATCAGCACGGTGGCAGCGGCGTTGCCAGCCTGGGCTCAGCATCCCGGGACTCCCACCCTGCACCCCACGCACGGGTGGCCTTTTGGGGTGATGGCAGCCATGGCGGTGGCACCTCAGCAGCACGTCCCCCTTCCCCAGTATATTTTGCCACTGGTGTTTGGGGTCCAGGTGCCCGCAATGGGTGAGCATCTCCAGCAGCATCACCCCGGGGGACCCCGAACCTGCACCCCGGGTGCTGTGGGGCTGAGCCGGGCGGCTCAGCGCCCGCTGGGGAAAGCGGCTGGGCCAGTGGGATGATTAGGGTGGCCTGTGGAGTAATTATCTCATTGGGCAACTAATACCCTTTCAGCGGGAGCGGGGTGGGGAAGTATTGTTCGGGCTTAGGGATTACATCAACCCAGCTGGAGCAGACAATGTGCTCCCCCTGGGAAGAGGCAGCTCAGCCCCAGGGGGAGAGGAGGGAGGCAGGGGCTGAAGCTGTCTCAATTAGCGAGTGTCCCAGTGAGGAAGAGGGTGGTGGGGGCTCTTGGGGGGATCTGGGGAGTTTAGCGGGGAAGGAAAGCATCCTTAACCCTTCGTGCTCCTCCCACGAGGGGCCTCGGTCCTTCGCCCTTGCGTTAAAGCCCTGCAGGGACAAGGAGATGCTGGGAGGGCTGGATGCGTCCCCTTCTCCCCGTGATGCAAAGCACAACCAGTTTTCTCCTTTTTCTCCTTTTTTTTTTTTCTGACAGCCCAATGCCAGCCCCTTCCAGCCTCCCTGCAGATCAGCAGCACGTCGGCCACTTTGTCCTTGTACTGGGGACAGGCAGCAATTGGGGACAGTGGACAGGGTCACTGGAGGGGCCAACCAGGCAGCAGGCAGGGCACGTCCCCATCCCCAACCCCAAAAAGCAGTGCCGGGGAGCGGGGGGGTGACAACCCCATGCACCTACACCCAGCGACGCAGCATCGGGGCACCACAGGTCCTTGGCATCCCCCTCGAAACGCCGGCTCCCGCCCCGCGCCCAGCCGGCACGGCCGCCCTGCTCTGGCTGGCGTGGGGCGAGGGTTGGTTTTGGCTTGGGTTCATGGTAAATCAGGCGTGAGGCCGGCGGGCCGGCGGCAGCCACCGCGCCAGGTTACCGGCGGAGCAAGGGGCCGGCTCCACCTGGCCCTCGCCATCCGCGGGGTGATTAAACACGGGGCTCCCAGCTGCCATACATTTTTAAATAAATGAATAATACATAGCGGGGTGATAAATAAATAACGGCCATACATTTGAACTTAGCCTCTGAGAAAATCCTTTTAGTTCAAAAGGACCGGGGCGCTTGGAAAGGGGAGCCCATGCATTTTGAATGGGCTGCCATCAAGTGTCAGGGCTTGGCAAGGGAGACGAGGGGGGGAGGGATAAAACCGGCCTCGACACAAGCGGGGGGGGGGCCGGGGGTGAGGGTCCCTGGGCATCGCCAAGGGCGGCTTTGGTGGAAGAGGCAGCGATGGTGCTGAGGGCTGCGACTGCCCCGGTGCTGGGCACCAAGAGCCCGGGGCGCCCCAAATCCCTGGGAAGGAGGAGGAGGATGAGGATGGAGGGTGCCATGCCAGGGGGCGAAGGGCA
Source organism: Butorides virescens (assembly GCA_017310255.1). Classification (NCBI taxonomy): domain Eukaryota; kingdom Metazoa; phylum Chordata; class Aves; order Pelecaniformes; family Ardeidae; genus Butorides; species Butorides virescens. The sequence continues at coordinate 13,448 of JADKXX010009705.1, read as the reverse complement.
GCCCCGGGGAAAGGCGAGCGGCACACGAAAGGTGCGGCCCCGCTACGCCCGGCCGGGCCCAGGAGGAGCCCCCGTTCAGCAGAGCAAAGGCAGCGTTGGCCTTGCAGTGGCCCCCCAAAGAGGTGGGTGGCCCTGGAAGGTGGCCCAGCCAAACACCAGGGGATTAGAGAAGTGAAAGGTGTGAGCGGAGGGGCGAGGGGGGGGGGGGGGGGTCAGGGACGGCGGGCGGGAGGGGGGGAGCGAAGCGGCCGGGGGGCGGGGGGGGGGGGGGGGGGGGGGGGGGGGCTGGGATTAGCTCTGAGGCTGCCCCAAGCCCCTGCACGGGGCGGCTGATGGCACACGCCTGCCCTGGCACGTGTCCCTGCCATGCACAGCCATGCACACGCATGTCCCAGCCATGCACACGCATGTCCCAGCCATGCACAGCCATGCACACGCATGTCTGGGCCACGCAGAGCCATGGCAGACATGTCCCAGCCATGCACAGACATGCACACACGTGTTCTGGCCATGGACAGCCATGCACATGCGTGTCTGGATCTTGCAGAGCCATGGCAGACGTGTCCCAGCCATGCACAGCCATGCACAGGCGTGTCCCAGCCATGACACACGTGTGTCCCAGCCATGCACACGCGTGTCCCAGCCATGACACACGTGTCCCAGCCATGCACAGTCATGTCCCAGCCATGACACACGTGTCCCAGCCATGCACAGCCATGCACACGCGTGTCCCAGGGCAGGGTCCTGGCAGGACTCACTCCCTTGCCCTTCATGAAGCCCAAGAGCCACGGAGGCAACTTTAATTCTTTGCGCAAACTGCTCCCGCTCGCTCGCATCGCTAAGTGGGTATTGATTTATTAGGCTGTAATTTAAGGCAGAACGTTTTAAAATGAACTCATACACCAAGCCCAGGCACGAGAATAAACAAGACCTGATTTATTCGCTGCCCGTCTCTCGGCAGATGCCTGGCCGGGCCGGCAGCACCGCAGGGCAAGGGGGGACCGGGAACGGCTGCGGCTGGATCCTGGCATGGGAAGGCCCGGAGGGGAGCGTCCCCTCGCCCCCTGTGAGGGCTGCAGCCCCGCATGCAGGAGCCCCGCACCCCCCAGCAGCCCCATGCAATGTCCCCAGAGCCCCCCCCCGGTGCTGGGGTGCACGGGATGGGGATGGTGGCAGTGAGGGCAGGGGCAGAGCTGCCCCAACCCAGGCCCGGTGCTGGGGTGCACAGGATGGGGACAGTGGCAGCGAGGGCAGGGGCAGAGCTGCCCGGTCCCAGGCTCGCTGCCCCGCGGGACGCAGCGTGCGGCCGGCGCTGGGCCGGGCAGGAGGGCTCGCTCCCGCCACCACCCGCGTCCTGTGCCCGTGGCTGCCAGGGCATCGCACCGGGACCGGTGAGACCCTGCCAGCAGCACCAGAGCCCTCGGGCTCAGGCCCCCACCAGGCTCTGGAAACTGGGGGGGTCTGAACCAACCCTTCAAGACCCCAACTTCATCCTCCCGACAAGCCGCCACGAGGCCAGACCTCTGCCGGCACCAATCAGCCACGCTCCCGTGAATGCACGGAGCTGGGACGGGGAGGGGGGGGGGGGATTTCATTCCCCCCCCCCCCCCCCCGCCACTTAAGCTCAGCATCCCCCATCCGCCTCCACCAGCTGAGGCCCGGGTGTCAGACCCCCGCCAGGTCCCATCTGCGGGACCCGGCCGCCGCGGCGCATTCCTGCGAGCCGGCCCCGGCGCAGCAGCTGCCGGACAGAGCCGATCGCCGCCGCCGCCACGGCGCGGGCAGCTCGTCTTGACCTTGCTGGTCAGGTGTTGGGGGGCGGGGGGGGGAAATAAAAAAAAAAAAAAGACCAGCCAAAAAAAAAAGCCTCGGTGCCGCCAGCCGTCGGCGGGCCACGGGGAGGGTTTAATGCAGCGGGGACCATAATGGGGCCGGCTGGGGGAGCGAGGGTGAGGAGAAATTAGTGTCAGTGTGTGTGTGCCTTAAACAAACCTGCGCCGGGGTGACGTGAATGAGGGCACAGCCTGTGTATATATTAGTGATGGGATCTGACCTCGCTGGGAGGGCTCCTTCCCTCGCTCCGCTCCTCTGGGCGTGGGAAAAAGGCCTGGGCTCTTTTCACAGCTGTTCTCGCTGCTGCACTGAGCTAATGGAGGGGCTGCCCGGCTCCCTCCTCCCCCCCGCCGCCTTTTCAGTCCTTCAGCAAAAACCCCCCTTTCACAGTCCCTTAAAAACACACCTCATTGTTCCCGCCTGGAGCGCATTGAAATGCCACTCGCACCCGGTCTCCCAGAGCAGTCGGCCCCCAACTCCGGCTCGGCTGCGTGCGCACACGCGTGTGCAAGCCCGGGCGTGTGCGGGAGCGCGCGTGCCCGTCTGCCGGCTGATGCACGGCAGCTGGCGCCGGGTTCCAGCCCCAAAGCTCCCTCTGAAAGAGGCAGCGGGGGGAGAAACGTGGAGCTGGGGGGGGGGCTTTCCACACCCCGGGCAGCCCGGCCGGTGCTAATGCCCCCAGCTCAGACCCCTCCCGTCTCTCCCTTTTATCCAGATGCTTCCATTTTCATATAAGAGATGACCCAAAAGGCACCAGCGCCCACCCCTGACCTGCAAACCCAGCGGCTCGGCGAGCAGTGGGGACAGACAGACGGTGGCCGTACCCCAGTCCAGGACCCAGCCGTGGGGACCGATGGGGACCCCAAACGCCCCGGCACCAGCCTGGGCTCCTCCGCAGCCCCGGCCGTGCCCGGGTTTCACAACCAGCGTTCGATGCTCTGGGAGCAAATACTCGGCGTTAAATCCCCACCTGACAGACGCAGGGATGGGATTCCCCGGGGATGGGGCGGTTCGGGCACATGGCACCTTGATTCCCCCTAACACTGAGCCCATGGCTTTCCCAAAAATCCTCTCCAAGCTCTGTAGAAAGCCAAGATTTATAGAAAACAATAAACAGCCGCACAAGGATCAGCCCTCGCCTGGCTTCCCGGGGAATTAGGGCAGAGAAAGTCTGGGCTCAGCCTCCCAAGGAGCTGCGGGGATGGCGGAGCCGGGGGTCCCACTCGCCGTGCAGCCATCGGGGGGGGTGGGCTGGTCCTCGGAGCCGGTGGCAGCGGCACAGACACAGCCCCCCCCCCCCCAGCCCCAGCCCCAGCATCTTCCCTTGTTCGCCAGCGCCCAGCCCCAGAATAGCGCCAGGATCGTGCTTTTCATTAAAAATAAATAAATACATTTCTGGTGGCGGCGGAGGAAGGCATGAAAACACCATCCCCAAAGGCTCGAAAACCAGAGAGCAAAGGCGGCGAAGCCCACAGTTATTATTTTTTGAAGTGGCTGGGATTTTTTAAGCTAATCTCCTGCTATCCTGATGGGGGGGAAGGCGTCACTGCCTGGTATTAGCAGCAGGACAGACGGACGCAGGGACAGCATCCTGGGGGCCCGCTCGTGCCTCCCCGCGTGCTTTTCCCACTGACCTTTCCCCACTGCTCTGATAAATACTTTCTGACAAAAGCGGGGACGTCGCACACCTTCCGTCCTTGCTCCGTGCCTAACGCGGGGACATCGCCACTAGCGAGTCCCTGTCACTGGCTATTAGGGGAGGGAGGGCTCCACCGCCGCCCTGCGCTTCCCACGCCAGTGCCAGCGCTGGTGCCAGGCGGGGGGGGTCCCCCCGGCCCCCCCAGTCTGTAACACACGTGCCCCACGTTTGCCGTTTATAAATGCAAATCTGTTTAACAGCCACACGCGGGTTTGTTATCGGCGAGATGAGCCCCGGCTCTTTGAAGTCAGCATATGTACGCGGCGCTGCCCGTACGCGGTGACCTACATTCGGGGCCGTAGCACCTTCCCCCGGGTGTGCGGTGCCCAGGCGTGCCCAGGGCTCGGGGGCTCGGCCAGCCCTCCATCCCTGAGGGGTTTTCCCTGCGCCGGGAGGATTCCGGGAAGGGGAAAGGCTTCAGCAAACGCTGCTCCGTTGGAGCATCCTGAAAAACCCCGGCGAAGGGTTTGGTTTGGCAGGAGTGACAAAGCTCAGCCCCCAAAGGCCACGGCCTTGGCACCCTGAGCGTCACCGGCACGCGGCGGGTCCCCCCGCATCCCACGCCTGCGCCCAACCCCACTCCCCGCACCCCGGTGCTGGCGAGCACCCACCCCGCTCCTCTCGCTTTCAAATATTGCCATTTCCCCGCTGGTTTTGACTTCTCCACCCAGCGCAGCCATGGAGTTTCCATAGAAACATGAAGATATTAAACTGTAAATAATAATTTCTCCATAAAAAAAAAAAAAAAAAAAAAGAGGGAGAGAGAAAGAAAGAAAGGCTCCAGCGCATCGTGTGGGGCTGGTGGGCTGGGAACAGACCCCGACGTCCTGGGTACCTGGTCCCACGCGTGGGGTCTCATCTCCCCCTCTCCAGGCTGGGTCCTGTGGGTGGGGGTCCCCCAGGCACCCCTGACGGGGAGCGCCGCACCCCCCCAGCCCCGGAGGAGGGCTGAGTGCTCTCATGCCGCTCCCTCCACCGCCGGCACCTGATTTATCCAGGTTGGAGGCTTCAGCCTGACATCTATAAAAATTAGCAGCTAAAGAGCCGGCCGGGCCATCCTCCGCCGGCTTTGGGTAAATAAACGGGAGCTTCGCCGCCGCAGTGACACGTACCTGATGGGGAGGAATTGTTATTTACTGTTGCCCGTTCAATAGTTATTTTTAAATGGCCTAAAGTTAAACACATCAGTGTTTTTCATTTTCTCCTGCTTGGGGATATGTTTTTGTCCGGGGCTTTTACCCTTTCTGTCTATTTAAGTGATACTTTTTATCATAAATGACTTTTTTTTTTTTTCCCCTCCCTGCTATCAAGTTGGAAAAATCACCGGCTTGCGGTGGGAGGAGGGAGCAGCACCAGGGCCAGGGGGGCGGCACGGGGACCCCCTCACCCAGGGACGGGGATATTTGGGGTTAACGGCCAAGGCCAGGAGCGACCTTTGGGCACGCAGGCACGCGGTGCCGGCAGCGAGCGCGGCTGCAAACACGGCTCCCACCACCCGTCCCCAGTTAAAACCTGCGCGTGAGCTGCTGGTGGTGGGAGGCAATCTTGGGCAGCGTTATTTTTAGGGCTCTGGCAGGCGAGGTGCCGGCCCCGCCATTTCACGTTTCCCGGCTGAGTTCGGTGGCCACGGTGCGGAGGTGGAGCTGCCTCCCGGCTCCTCTCGGCACCCCAAACCCCGGCATCCCCCCGCTCCCTCCATCCCTTGCGCCAGCCACAACACGAAGGGCTCCTTCTGTCCCCCCGCCAAGCCCGGGGCTGGATCCTGACCCCCCCAAGCCGACACAGCCGGCCCGGGGCGGCAGCACCACCCCGGCACCCCAACAGCCACGCTGGCCACGAGCTCTCTATTCCCATCTCCACGGCTCGGCCGGGGTTTTGGGGAGCACCCCATTGCCCCCCCGACTCACTCTGCTGTGCTGGCACTGGGATGCTCAGCCCGGCTCCTCTCCCGGTGCTGGGGACCGGGACCAGAGATGCCCTGGGCCGGCTGCAAGCCACCCCCCTGCCCCAAAGTAGCCGGGCCAAGCGCCCCGGCAGTGCCTGGGATTATCCTCAGCGTAACATCCCCCGGGAACAAGATTGCAGCTTAGGGCCTAATGGAAAAGAGGAGAGAGATGGGATTAAAAGGAAAATAATGACTATTTCCTTAGCGAGGCCGGGGAAATGAGACGGGGATTAGCGTCCTCTTTACCAGCAGCCCCCAATCCCGCTGGGCGGTCCTGGGTCCATTCGGGGCAGCCAGAGACACCCACGCGCGGCATCACTCCCGAGGGTGACATCGGCATCGAGCCCGGCGGGACGAGCCCGGCTGTCCCGAGGACGCGGCCGAATTCCCAGCACCAGCTCCAGCCCGAGCACCCGCTGCACCCCACTGCCACCGCCTCTGCCCGCACACAGACGGCACGGAACGAAGGCGATTTTGCAAATATTTGCCAGCGTGGTGATTTTCCTCTCCCTGCAGATTCACCGGGAGAAATTATAAAATATTCTGCAAGGAATAAAACATTGAAAATTAAAACTTCACTTGCAAAGGCACAAGCCCGAGAATAAACCTGAAAGGCTCCTTTCTCTCGCCTTCGGTTGCACACACCGCGCGGCGCAATTGGCTGCTTCCCTGGAATAGATTCAGTTGCTATGATACCAAGTTTGCTTTTAACGAACCCCAGAAAATTAATGGTATTCAGCAGATAAGTCCTTAAAGTGGAACCTATTTTAAGAAATTCTTGCTGAATGGTTTACAAGTAGTCAGGAGGGAGGAGAAGGTTTCCCAAGTGCAGCAGAGCCTGCACCGGTTCCCCCTCCGCTCCTGGCCGGGATGTTGGGGTGCACGGTGTTGTGTTTTGGGGTACATTTCAGCCCGGAACCCCAAGGGGCGAGGGCAGGATTGATGCACGGCGTCAGCTCCCCGTGCTGTGCACCGTGCATCCCTCCTGCTGCTGCACGGCCGCCGCGTTGCCTCCCCCCGGCTGTCCCCACGCGGCCCCGCTGCTGCCGGAACGCTTCTCCCGCCAGGCAGCGGCTGCCGACGCCGGGGAAACGCGGGCAGGTCGGTGCGGGCAGCCCCTGCCCAACCCCTGCCCAAACCCGCACACAAAGCTGCGGGATTCACCGCTGGTCCCGATCCTGGAGAGCCTGAGATGGTCAAAGGGATGGAAGCGAGTCTGGCGTGGAAAGCCTGCTCCGACAGAAACCTTGGAGGAGCTCAGGGCAAACAAGCGCGGAGCCGGGGAAGGTTTTCCTGCCGGCACAGCGCCCCAGCCAGCCGGCCCCGCAAGCAGAGCGTGGGGTGGCATCGGCCATCGGATGGGGCACGTCCCTCCCCGGGGACCTGTGTCTGCACCGAGGAGCGAAGCCGGTGGCTCCGGACGCCGCAGCAGCCCCGCGTTTTGCTGCAGCAAAGGCTCCCACCCAGCTCGGCGCTGCCACGGCCAAAGCACCCGCGCTCCCGGCCCCATCCCATCCCCGGCCCCCAGCCGCAGGCAGAGCGGCTCCGTGGGGCACGCAGCGTACAAGGGACCATCTCCTCTTTTTCCCACACCACATTTTGGGGTGTACGGGGGCCATCCCCGCTTTATCCCACAATATATATAGGGTCCACGTCCTCCCTGCCCAGAAAAAGGCCCAAACTGGGTGAGCCCAAAGTGTTCGAGCAGGCTGGGGGTGCAGGATCAGTGCCAGGGATCACAGCGATCCAGACAAGGAATCTGCCCCGCTCCTGCTGGAACAAAGCAAGACCTGTCGAGAGGGAGAAAGGTGCACCCCTGCCTCTCGCACCCCAAATTCCTCCTCTGCTGCAGACGCCAGCAACCCCCGGTGAAAGAAGAGGCGCAACCCCGCGCCGAAGCGAAACCCTGGCTGGGATGCGCAGGGCAGGGAGAGGCTGATGGGGCGAGGGATCGGGGCGCTGAGATTTTCAGTGTTCAGAGCTGATGCTCTTCCCTTTCTCATTTCTCGGCACCAACCCAGCCAGGGCACCGAGGAGCGGAGCAGTGTTGGGGGGGGACGTGCCCCCGTGCCATCACCCTACCCGGGCCGCTGCGCCCCTCGCGCCGTGCTTGCCCCCCGCAGTGGATGGTCCGGCACGGGCAGGGCCTGATCCTGCAATGGTTTAAGCACCTGGGTCCATCTGCAGAGCCTCCCCGCCGACCGCTGCCGAATGCCCGAGAGCGTGGGGGCTCTGCGGCCATGGAGGGGCCTCCCTCACTGCCCGCTCCAACCTGCACCCCGAAACACACACCCAAATACACCATTCCCCCCTTCCCTGAGCTTCCTGGGAATAGCTGGGGACCGCTCAGCCTCTGGGCTCACAACTCGCAGCCTTTCCCCTCTTCCAGAATCAGCCATCAGGGCCGCATCCAGCGCTCCTCTGCCCGCACGGCCCCCGCCGCCCCTGGGCAGCCGGGGCTCAGCCCCGCATCCCTCGCACCGGCGAGTGGCCCCGCGCGCCCCGGGGACCGGGAGGAGCTGGAGGAAGAGGAGGGAAGGAGGCAGCTGGCTGCATGCAGCACCCCGACCCACGGGCAGCAAAGCAGGAGCACGGGGGGGTCCAGGAGGGACAGGGGGGGAGGCTGAGACCGCAGCACCCTCGCAGCGATGCTCCCAAATCCCCCTCTCCGAAGAACAAAGCTGCAATCTCTCTGCAGATGCAGAATAACCGGCGAGCGATGATGATTTATTTCTCTTCCCCAGTAGATAAACCAGCCTCGGAAACGGGTTTGCGCTAAATTACAATTTGCATGCGGTAATATATTTAAGCAACTTTTCTTCTACTTCGTTATAAACAGGGTTTCTCTGGGGGTTATGTCTGAGCTGGCCCCGTTTCATTTATCTCTGGCACACCCGGCGCAAGCGAGCTTAATTGTCGATGTGGAAATTAAAACCACAACGGGGGAAAAAAAATAAAATAAAATAAAATAAAGGTGCTGGGTCTGTGCGTAGCCTGAGGAACCCCGGGTTGGAATCGAAATAATCACCCAGGCATAGGCGCTAGCTCTGGGCCTCAATAAAAATGATTAAAGACAAAACCCCACTGAAATTTCCACTCCACAGCCGCGTTTGGCTTCCAGCCGCTCTCCCCGTGCAAAGGAACCGGGCCAGTGCCTCGGGGAGGCCAGTGGCCACCGAGCCCCTCTCCTGCGGGAGGGCAGGGCTCTTCTCCCGGAGAATAGCGAGCGGGTTTTTACATTCGGTTCTCTAGCTTTATGATATCACATACACTCATACAGCTAGATAACCAAAGAGAAAAACCAACCCAGGTCTTTATAAAACGGGCCTCGGCCGCGCCGTGCGCCCGGGGGCGTTTTGCTCTGGTGCCGGAGCCCCCCGGGGCGGCTGCGATCCGCGTCCCCTCGCCGCCGATAACGAAGAAACCCCAACGGTTTGGGTGGGAGAGCAGGAATCTGCCTTGGGATGCAACACACAACGCCGGCGCTCCCCAAAGCCCACCCCAGCGCCCCAACCCGACATCTGCACCCCAAAGGGGACCCGCACCCTAAAGCGGGCTCAGTCCCACACAGCCCCCCCATGGCCCGGGAGCCATCGCAGGGCAGGATGCTCCCCCAGGATCCATCTCCACTGCCTGTGGCCCAGGGACCTGCCCAGCCCCAAATTCACCCCCAGACCCACCCCGGAGCCCACTCCCACTTTATAATTACTGTAATTACTGGCACGGAACTGCTGAGTCACGAGAGCGGCTGGGGAAGGGACGGGCCCAGCCGAAAGCCCCCCCGGGGGTCCCCACCGCACCCCGGCTCTGCCCTCCTCCCCCTCCTGCTCCCTGCGGCCGGGCCCTGCAACCCCGGCAGGGACCCCGCACACCCTGGGGGGCCGGGCCGTGAATCTGCTGGGGCGGGGGGGAACCCCTGCCCGCGCCCCCCCCCCGGGGCGGCCCCGTCCTCGCCCGCCCTTGCCCGCGGGGACCCCGCGCCCTGGCCAGGAGGCTCCGGACACCGGCCCCGGGTACCGGCCCCGGGCACGGGCCGGGCCGCGGCTGGGGATGCTCCCGGGGAGCTGCCCAAGCCGGGGGGGGCTCCGGCCGTGCGGCTGCTGGCAGGGAAACTCGGCGGAGCGGCTGCCCCCGGCCCGCAGCGGAGGACGCGGAGAGGACGGGGGACTCCGGGAAGGGGACCGGGAAAGGGACCGGGGAGGGGATCGGAGAAGGGACCGGGGAGGGGGTACCTGCTCGCCCCGCTGGGGCCGGTGCTGCCCGTGGTCGCCGTCGGCTCCGGGTCGCCGCATCCTTCCCAGGCTGGCAGGGTGGGGAGGGGGCTCGGCCCGGGACGGAGGTTGGATGCCCCCGCCCGGTGCCGGTACCGGTGCCGGTGCCGGTGCGGGTCCCACTCCCGCTCCCCGGCGCCTCCGGGACCCGTCTCTAAAGTTGAGGCAGAGCCGGCGGCGGAGGGATGGCTGGAGGGCGGGGGAGGGCGGGAGGAGGGACGGGGCGGCCGGCGGGGACAAAGCCCCAGCGGCGGGGCTGGGACAGCCCGGGCGTGGGGCCGGGGCAGGGGTCACCCCCCGGGGGGGGCAGCGCCATTCGCCACGGCCGCCGCCGTCCCCGGGGGCCGGCCCGTCTGCTCGCCCGGGCCCCCCCGGCCCCAGCCTCCCGCACAGCCGGCCCGCCCCGTCGGGGAGGCGGCGGTGCCCCGGGGGTAACCCCACTGGGACGGGGCTGTGGCGGGGCCGCCGTTCCCCCACCCCCCCCGGGGTTAAACCCGACGTGCCCGGGGGGGGGAAGCGGGGGGGGGGGGGGGGGCGGCCGGACCCTCCCGTCGAGGCTGCGCTCCCGGGCCCCGCTGGCAAAGGGGCAAATTTTCGGCTGCTCGGGGGTAAAACCGTGCTCGATCCCCCCCGTCCCGGGCGGTGACAGGGTCCCTCGACCGCCCCGGTCTGGGCTCTGCTCCCCGGCCGGGGAGGGACCCCCCGGGCCCGGACAAAGCGGGGCCGCGGCTCGGAGGGGCGGCGGGGCAGAGCCCGGGGCGCGGTGCCGAGGTCCGGCTCCACGTCCCCCCCGTGCGGCCGCCCGGAGCCGGTCCCGGCCGGCTCTGCCCCGGGCAGGGGACCCGCTCCGCTCTCCCGGCAACGGCGGGGCAGCCCCGGCCAGGGGCGGGGGGCACCCGGCCCCCCCCCAGCCGCCTCACACCGGGAGCGCACCGGCGGGCACAGCCGTGACCCCCGTGTGCTCGCACCCACCCAGGGGTGCCCGGGCACCCGTGCACACCCCCGTGCACACGCAGGGGCACCCCCTCCCCCCGCGCACCCCCAGGAGCGCTCACCCCGATGCACGCACACGGCCGGTCACGCTCGTCCTGAGGCACGCGCGGCCCCGCACACGCACCCGTGAACACCCGCACCCCCACGCAGGACACCCTGGCTCTCCCCGGCCTCACCCACGCCCCCGCCCCCCCCCCAGCCGTGCCCCGGCCCGGCGGGCACCGCAGCCCTCCCGGGGCCGCCTCGTCGCACCTCGCTCGGGTGAAACGGCGGAAAACGAAAGCAAGGGGCGGCCCGGGCACAGCCCCGGCCCCGGGCACAGCGCCGTGCCCGTGCCCCGGCTGCGGGCAGCCCCGGGCGGGCTCCGCTCCCAGCGGGGCCCGGGAGCAGCGGGGTCGGGGCGGGCGGCGGGGCCCGGCTGCCGCTCGCAGCGCCGGGTTTCGGGGAGGCGGCACGGATCCGTCCCGGCCCCCGCTGTCCGCACCCGCCCTTTTATACACACACCTGTGTAGGTAAATCTATAGGATCCAGATCGTATTTATGAACACCGGTGGCTGAAGGCGCTGGGAGCGGTGCGCGGCGGCGCTTGCGGAGATGCCAACCCGCGAGCACCGGGGGCTCCCCGGGTGGAGCGGGGCTTTGTGCCCCGCAAGCGGGGACCCCCCCAGGACGGGGAGCCCTGGGCAGGAGCCCCGGTCCGCAGGCGGCGGCCGCGGCACCGCAGGGCACGGCCGAGGGTGCTCCCGCCGGCACCGGGCACCGGGCACCGGCACCGGCACCGCCGCTCTCCGTGGTGCTGAACCGCCGCCGCGCCCCGGGGCTGCGCGGGGTCCTGCCGCCTCCGTCCGGCTCTCTCCAAGCCGCCACTAATTAATTATTATTACCTCTATTAATTATTATCGTTATCGGCCCCGCGGTCCCTCTCGCTCCGGTGCACCGCGGCACGGCCAACCGTTCCGAGCGGGAAGATGGTGCCAGCGAGGCAACCGGTTGCCAAATTAACGGCTCGTCCCCCCGCACGCTCCCGGTAGCAGCCGCCCGCGCTCCCCGCCGTGGGCCCGCACGGCGCGGGGGCCGAGCCGGTGCCGTTACCTCCGCGGCGGGGATTCCAAACGCCGGGATCCCGGCCCCGCTGCCGTCCACACCGCCCGGGGCACCGCCGGCCCCGGCCCCGCTCCGCCGCCCCGGCGGGTTCCGCCACCGAACGGCTCCGTCCCCCGGCGGGCCCGGCCGCGGTCCTTCCGCAAAGGGCAAAACCCCAACAACGACCGCGGCCCCAAAGCTCCGCCGAGGGAACGAACGGCACCGGCGGAGCTTCCCCGCCGCCCCGGGAGCACCCTGCGGCCCGGGCCCGGACCGGGGAGGGGTCGCTTCGGGCACCGGCGGGGCCGGGGCGCAGCATCCGCGCCGGCCCCGCTCCTCCGCCGCCCGCGGGCCCGGTGGCCGCCGCGCAGGGCCCGGGCGGGCCGCAGCGGCCCGGTTCGCCCCCGCCGGTTGCCGGTCCCCGTTCCCCACGGCTCCCTGCCCCCCGAGGGGCCGCGGGGGAGGCTCGGCGGCGCCGACACGGGGGAAGGGGCGGCCGCCCCACGCGTGTCCGCGGCGGGGGCTCCACGGGGACCGCCCGGCCCCGTTCCTCCCCGGCACTTACCGAGTCGTCGCCCGCCTGTGCCCCTCGCCCCGGAGGCTGCGGGCGCTGGCTCCGGCCTCGGCGCCTCTCGTCCCCCCTTCTTCCCCTCGCCTCCACCCTCGTGTGACTCAAATACCTCCACTACAGCAGCCATGTTGGGCTCCGGTGCGAGCACGGCGCTCGCCGCAGGAGCCGCCGGCCGCCTCGGCGGGAGGCAGCGCGGCTGGGCTCGGCTCGGGGGCCCCGGCTCCCACCGGAGAACCGGAGCCCGGGCAGCCCGGCAAGCCAGCGGGCCCCCTCTCCCATCGCACCGAGGGATGCCGCCGTGTGCCGCTCCCGGTAACTTCCCACCGTTACCGGTAACGCCACTAACTGCGGGTCCCGGCACCTGCCCCGCATCCCTCCGGTAGAACCGGCCGCATCCCGGGGGCTGCCTTTGGAAAAGAGGTCGGGGGGTGGGGACGGGACACACACACCCGCGGTTACCTCCGCCTCGCCCGTGTGCCGGTCCCCCGCGGGGCCGCTCGGCCGAGCCCACCTGGGGAGGGAAAGAGAGAGAAGAGGCGTCAGGAGCCGCCGCCGCCATCGCTCCAACTTGGAGCAACTTTCCCGGCGAGGCCGTTGGCGGGGGCGGGGGTGGGCGGCGCTGGAGCCCCTGCCCGGCCAGCCCGGGGCCGGTCCCGCCGGCTGGCGGGGCGTGGGACGCCCCAAAGCCGGTCCCTTCCACGCGTGGAGTGGGAACGCCACCACCACCCCCCGCGCCCCGGCCCTGCCCACGGGACCAAGCCGGGACACGGCCTCTGCTGCCGGGGAAATACAGAGACCCTCGCGGAGGGGCAGCCCCTCACCCGATGTCCGTCCGTCTGTCTGTCTGCCTGCCTGTCTGTCTGCCTTTACCGGGCGGGGGGCGGCCCAGCTCCCCCGTGCCGTGGGCACCGGAGCCTCCCCGGGCACCGGAGCATCGCACCGGGCTGCTGCCGCCGCTCCCCGGGCAGCGGAGCCTCTCGCCCGCCCGGCCCGGCGCCCCTCGAAAGCGGATTTTCCAGCTATATTTTTTTTTTCCGCCCTTTTTCTCCCACC
>JADKXX010009704.1:0-11876 GCA_017310255.1 Butorides virescens | reverse complement strand
GTGTGTAAACCCCCGCCGACCCCGAGCTGCCGAGCGGGCCGGGGCTGGCTCCAGCCATCGGAGCCCTCAGGGTGCGCGTCCCCCCCCCCCCCGGGGGCCGGGACCGGGCCGGGGCCGGGGGCCCCCCCCCCGGCCCTGCCCGGCCCAGGTACCGGCAGCTCCCGGCCCGGCTCTGCCGGGGAGGCCGCCGGCTCCGCGTTCTCCCCTAATGAGCTCCGCTTATGCATTTCCCCCTCAACGAATATTTCTGCCGGCGGGGCTGGGGGGGGCCGGGACCCGCTGCTCCGGCCGCCCACCGCCTGTCCCGTCCAACCGGGCCTTCATCGGGGTCCGCTCGGTCCTTCCCGGCCCCGGGGACAGCAGGAGGGCGGGCCTGCACGTCGGACACCCCAAATCCTGCCGCCGGCCCCGGAATAACCATGCCCTGTGGCGGGGTGCGCCCCCCGGACTGCCCGGCCCCCCCAGAAAAAGGCGCTCGGGCCGGGCCCGGCTTCTCCAGCCCGCCGGTACCGGCGGGCCCGTTGCCCCCCCACCCGACGGCGAGGGTTTGGGGGGCGGGGCGGCGTATTTTGGCTCCCTGATAACGTTTTGATCAAAAATTCATTAAGAGGCGCTCGGCGCAGCGCCATGAATATTTCAGGGCTTTTGCAAAACAACAAAGTGGGTGTTTGGGGGAGGATGCACCGGGGAGGAGGGGGGCGGCAGCCCCCGGTGCCCGGCTCGGCCCTGGTTTGCTGCGGCGGGGAGGAGCCGGGCACCCCCGTCCCCTCGGGGTCGGGGCCGCGCTCGCTCGCCCCCAGCCCGGGGCTCGTTCCCGCCCCGTTATAAGGCGTGAAACGGCTCCGGTAACCCGGGAGGGGAGACCGGCCCCCGGCTGGAGCGGGCGGGCCGTCCCGTCGGGTCGCTGCAGGGACCCGCAGCGCCCAGCCCCGGCTGAGCCCCGGCCCAGCCCGGAGCCCCCGGGCCCTGCCCGCCTTCCCAGGGCTGCTCTGTGGTCACGCGTGGCCGTGGGGCTCCGAGGGGCTGCACCTCCCCTGGCTCCCGCAGCCCGGGACAGGCCCGGTGCTCTCCCAGTGGGGGCAGAGCCGCCTGGGTGGGAGCAGCGGGGTGACCCCATCCCCACCCGGGGTGTCCCCTTGGTAGCACCACGACCCTGAGCGACACGGACCCAATAACACGGGGCTACTCCCACCCGGCTCTGGGGTGGGGATGATCCCCCCAAAACCAACCCATCCGCCCTTTCCCCAGCAAGGGAGCACCCTGGCTGCAAGGTCCACAGCCCCCCAAATCGGGGTGCAGAGCCCCGGCAGCACATCCCCCCCAGCAGAGGACGAGGCGTTGGCACCAGCCGGGAGACAAAGCCCCACCGGCTCCGCAGCCCCAAGCACCGGAGCCCAACGCCCCCCCGGAGCAGCACAGCCCCTCGCCATGCTGGACCTGCAGGTAACTGGGCTTTACTGGGGCAGCTCCCCAGCCAGCTGGGAAGGGGACACAGAGCCACAGAGGTGGGGAGATGGCTCAGACCCCTCCACCGTGGACCAGGACCCCGTGGGATGGACTGGGGGGGACACACAGAGCGAACGCCAATGCTCTGTCTCTTCCCAGTGCCACCCTGAGCACTGTCCCCCCCCCGCAACAAAGCTGGGGGTCCCTGGGTGCCACCTTTGGGTCCAGTGCAATGGGGCACCCCACCATCGCCGCCGCGCTGGAGGGATGCTCGGCAGGCAGGCGGAGGCATGAGGCTGGGGGCAGAGGGTGAGAGGGCCCTCCCTGTAAGACCAAAGTGGGGCTGGGGGCACCCCCCCACCCCAGTTTAGGACCTGTCGCAACAGGGCGTTACTGGACCTGCAGGCAGCCGGGGGGGGATGCGCGGCTCCGGTCGGCTCCCGGGTCTCCCACCGCTGCCCCGCGGGTCCTGCCGGCCGCTCCCGTGTCCCCGTGGGATGGGGGGAGGCTCCCCAGCAGCCCCAGCTCCTCCCCGGGGCTCACCTCGCCCTGACATTTCCTGGCTCTCCTTCCATGCCAGTGGGTTGCCATAGCAAATCTAAATCTTACAAACAAAACGGGGAGAAAAGCCTTATTAGCATATATTCAAATGAGCCATGCAATAATGCAAACCATAAATCATGCAGTCATTGCTATTCAATCAGTGTCTCTTACCCCAGCCCCCACGCTTTCCCCGGGTGTCTCGCCACCTCCTTGCACGCAGAAGCCCCTTCCCAGCCCCAAGGGTGGCCCGGGAGGGGACCCGCTGGCCCGGGGGGGGGGGACGGGGACCTGGGCCAAGGCCAGATCCTGCCCTGGGCTGTTGGGGCTCTGTGCAGCCCCTAATCCTGGCTGGGATTTACATTGCTTGCTGGGCTCTATTAAACGGGGCAAACTCTTCCCAGGATTAATCTCCCGCCCATGTTTTAATCTCGGGGCTCGGCCACCAGTATCCCCCCCCACCTTGCAGGAAGGGGCTGAGCTCAGCACCGGCGAGTGGCCGGTGCAGGGGGGAACCCCCATCCCCACCTGAGCCCAACCTGTGGGTGCCCAGGCATTGCTGGGGGGAACCCCCCTGCCCCCCAAAACCAGAGGACGATGGGCACTGCCAAGCCCTGGTGCCCCCCTCCCCGCTCACCTCTCGGCGCCGTGGCCAGCACACCGCAGGCCCTGGGGGACGCTCCCCCACCCCAGGGAGCACCGCAAGCCCCAGCCCAGCCCTGAGCTATAAGAGATGCAGCTCAGCTGGGCCAGGCCCACCCCCCACTTAACCCCCCCCCCTTGCCCCCACCGGTGCCAATCTTAAGGGCACAGAAGGGTTTTTTTCCTCCTCCTGCCCGCTCCCAGCGCCAGGCTGTGGCACTGAGACCTTACGGATGGCTTTTTGGGGTCTCCCAGGGAGCCGAGGGGTGGGAGCAGCAAAGCTGGGCCCCAGGGACCTGGCCAGAGCTGGGGGTGACCCGACTGTCACCCGCTTTGCTGGTTGGTGACCATGGAGAGGTGGCTCTGAGCCTGGGGGACACCAGGGACAGCAACGCCAAGCCCAAGGGGGCCAGGGCATGGCTCACTTCTCCCCTTGGGGACATTAATGACGTGCCACCTCGTTAGCCACCCCCAGTTACGCTGCCTGACCCCAAGAAGCTCACGCCAGACACCCTGACACCCCCAGCTCTTTATTGGTGAGAAGATAATAAATAGTAAAGAGCCCCCGGGCCCGGGGAGCAGCACCCCCACATCCCCTCCCCCGGCTGCCTCCCTCCGTCCCTCCCTCCCTCCTCGCTGCAGGACCCCGGCAGCTCCCCCGGCCGGGTGCAGGATTGGGCCGGGGCTGTGCAGGGCTGGACCTGCTGCTGATGCTCAGTCCTGCTGCCACCCCGTGGCACTTCTCAGGCATTCCCACTTGCTGGGGACACGCTGGCGCAGGGACAGACGGACGGACGATGATGTACAGTGTCCAGAAACGGACAGGGAACCGGGGTAGCGCTCCTCACCCGGGGGGTCCTGGTCTCGCAGGAGGGCTGGGGGGTCAGAGCTGCAGGGGATGGGGGGGGGCGGCAGCGTGTGGGGGGCACTGGGGTGGGGAGGGGGTTTGCCGGGAGCTGCAGCCCCAGGGTGGGGGACCAGGACCCTGCAGGAAGCCCTGCGGCACCGCCGACCCCCCCGACAGCATTGCAAAGGGCACCCGGGGCTTCCCGGGGGTCCGAGGATGGGGGCGAAGCGGGGGGTTGCTCCCCCAGGCTTGGCACACCCCCCCTGCACCCCTTCGGCCTCGCTATCTCTGCCAAGCGTCCATGGCCTGCGCCCGCCGCGCGGGGACGGGGGCCCGCTGCTCCTCTGCCAGCGGCCGGGGGGGGCCCAGGGGGTAGGGGTACCCCTTGGCGTAGTCATCCCGCGGCTGGAGGTCTCCGGGGGCTCGGGAGGCTTCGCTCAGGGAGGCCAGGGGGGGCTGGGGGGTGCCCGAGGGGCAGCCCAGCCCCGGGGAGACCCTCTCCGACTTGATGCTGATGGCTTGGTGCTGGGGGGAGGTGCCGGGGGCCGGGGGTGGCTCTTCGGTGGGGACGATCCGGCTGCTGACCCTGGGGTGAGAGGGGATGAGGAGTGAGGCTGGGACTCCCTGCATCCCCTGCTGAGATCCATGGGGTGGGGAGAGGCCGAGCTCACCCCCCCTCTTCCTCCCTAGAGGCGCTGAGATCCCCCAAACTCACCTCACGTACCAGCTCCGACCCAGCCGGGCACCGGGCAGTCGCCCACCCACGTGCCTGGCATGGCTGCTGGGAACCTGGTGCGTGATGGAGGGGGGACATGGGGGCCAGGTCCCCTGGGGAAATCCGGTTCAAAATAGGCTCTTCTGACAGCAGCGGGTGTGGGGGGGTAACCCCATTGCACCCCACTTTTTGGGGTGAAGCTGGACAGACTCCAGCTTGGTGGGTGGGGGCCCAGCAGCACCCAGGGCTGGGAGGTGGCACCCATGGGTGCAGCAGCTCCTCACAAACAAGCTCATCCCCAAGCCACGCTCTTCCCCCCCCCGTCCCCCCACCCCACCGGCGTCCCCCATCCTTACCCCAGTGCTGCCATGTCCCGTGGGTGCTGCCACGCCGGGGGGCCGGGCTGCAGGAAGCCGGGGGGTGGCGGGGCCTCACCAGCCCCAAATTCTGCCGAGCAGGAGGCCAAGAGTGAGCAGGAGCTGGGGGGGTCTGTGACCTGAGGGGGGGGGGCATCCGCGCTGTCCCGGAGCCGAGGGGCCAGGACTTACCCGCCTGGGCCGGGGCGAGGAAGGGGAAGCCGCTGAGGCTGTGGCTCGGGACGCCGGTGCTGCCCGGGGCGAGCCCGGGGCTCAGGGTCTGCAGAGCGGGGTACAGCGGCCGCTGTGGGAAAGCGGGGTCCCCCCCGTCAGGCTTCGTGCTGCCAACCCCCGGGGGACCCATGAGGCAGCATCTTCCCCCCCCCCCCAGTCCCTTCTCCGCGCCCCCCAGCAAACCCCTGTATCAGGCTGAGGAAGAGGAGGTGGGAGCAGATCAGAGAAACTCCCTGCTGAATTTGGGGAGGGGACATCCACGCGGCGCTGGGGGCACCGGGCACGGTGACCTGCTAGGAAATGCCTGGCTGCAGCGAGCTGGGGGGGTCCCCTCCCCACCTGCCCTGCTGTCCCCTCCCCTGGTGGCACTGCTGGGGAAGGGGTGCCCAAGGCCAGCGAGCATCCTGCTGGCACCGACCCCCAGGGAAACCCCACGGCCAGGGGGTCCCGACCCCCAGGGAAACCCCACGGCCAGGGGGTCCCGACCCCCAGGGAAACCCCACAGCCAGGGGGTCCCGACCCCCGCCCTGGGCATCAGAGGCACCCTGGGGACCCAGAGCCAGCCCCCCCAGAGGGCTATAGATTTGGGGGGGGGCTTTGTTTCACACGCAGGGGACACGTCCCAGCGATGAGGCCACGCCGGGGCTGCCTCCCCCACCCCGGTAGCGCTGTCCCCACACATCAGCCCAGGCAGCAGACACCGCAGAGCCGGGGTGTCCCCCCCCCCCCCCCCAGCACTCACCGCCGCGCTGCCGCCGCTCCGGCTGCTTGCCAAGCTGCTGTGGGCTTCGCCGCGCCGGCCCTCCGCCCCCAGGTACAGCGGCGGGGGCGTCTTGGTGGCCAGGGCTCGGTTCAGGCTGCCGGAGGGGAAGAGGGGGTAGCCAATACCTGGACAGACAGAGGGACAGGAGGATGCACAGGGTGGCCCCGAGGATGCAGCGTCCCGGGGGCTCCGGTCCTCAGGAGGACCCCTCTGGCTGTGGCTGGTGGCCCCGGTGCCCTCGTTGCCACGGGTGGCCGTGCGCGTGTGTGCGCGCCGCCACGCTCCGGCAAACCCACTTCCTGCGCGAGGCCGCCGGTGCACCCGGGTGGGCTGCGGCAGCCGCCCCCGGCCCGCTGCGGCCGCGTGCTGCCAGCGGAAACGGTGTGCGAAGGTGGGACAGGATCCGGCCCTGGGGCCAGCACCCTGCAAACCTCCCCGGCCGGACCCCACCGCGGGGAGCACCCTCGCCCCAGGTCCCCACAGAGCGGCCAGGACCTCCTGCGGGGACGTCCAGCGTGCGGGGGGCCACCACGCCGTCCCCTTCCAGGGAGGTGGGGATGCTGCGCGCCCGCACCCTGCACTGGGAATACCGCCCCGCCCTGTGCGGGAATAGCTCGGTGCCAGCTCCCACCCACCCAGGGGGTTTCCACTGGTCAAACCCCAGCATCATTTTTTCCAGCCACTTTTCTGCTGTGTGGTCCCAGAGGCACCCATGTCCCTGTCACCACCCCGGGCTGGTGCCACCCCACCGGGCAGGACGAGCCCCTCGTGCCCAGCTCCGAGCTGTGCCACGCAGGTGGGAGCTGTGGGCATGGGGTGCCCGGGGTGCCGGGTGCCGGGTGCCGGGTGCTGGCAGGGTGCAGGAAGCAGCTGGAGGCAGGGGACGGTGTTTCCACAGCTGCAGCGGCACGACCTGCCCACGCACCCACCCCGGCCCCACTCCCGGTAAGTCCCCGGGAGATGCTGCGAGAGGAGCTTTGCATGCGGCAACCGGCTGGGAAAATCCCCCACGGGGCTGGCGGGCACGGGGTGCCCATCATGGGGATGGGGTGTCCATCATGAGGACGGGGTGCTCATCATGGGGACGGGGTGCCCATCATGGGGACGGGGTGCCCATCATGTGGATGGGGTGTCCATCATGAGGACGGGGTGCCCATCATGGGGACGGGGTGCTCATCATGGGGATGGGGTGCCCATCATGAGGACGGGGTGCTCATCATGGGGATGGGGTGCCCATCATGAGGACGGGGCGCCCATCATGGGGACGGGGTGCTCATCATGGGGATGGGGTGCCCATCATGAGGACGGGGTGCCCATCATGTGGATGGGGTGCCCATCATGGGGACGGGGTGCCCATCATGGGGACAGGGTGCCATCATGGGGACCTTCTCCCCTGCAGCCAGCTCCCCGCAGCGTCCCTGGGCGATGGGTCCGAGCCTACCTGGGGGCAGTGGCCCCGGCGAGCGTCCCGGTGGCTTCGGCGCTGCTGGCTTGAAGGCGGGCGGGCGGCCCTGGCCCTGCGGGGACCCGCTGGTGCTGCCCAGGGATCCATCAGCCACCGGCGGGGAGCTGCCGTAGGCTGCCTCGGGCAGCGGCGCCGGGCTCTGCGGGGCGACACGGAGGTGAGGGACAGGGAGGGGACGAGGACCCTCGGGGTCCCGCAAGGGACCCTCACCCCCCGCGCCGCCGGGCAGCAGCGACTCACGTAAAACCTGGGCCGTGCCACCGAGAGGTCCATGCCCTCGCTCAGCCTCCGTGCCTTCTCCCCAGGATCCGGCCCCTCGTCCAGCTCCAGCTCGTGGCCCTCCAGCCCCAGCCCCTTGCGCTTCAGTGTCTGCGGGGAGCGGGGTGGTGAGCGGGGTCCCACGCCCACCCCGGCCCCCCCGGGCCGCCCCCCGCCGCTACCTCGAGGATGTCGGAGTTGGTGCGGCTCTCGTGGGGCTCGCTGTACTCCGTGTACTTGAGCAGCACCTTGTCCATGTCGGTGCTGGCGTACTGGAAGAGGCGGTTGGTGCTGTTGAAGATGATGAGGGCGATCTCGCAGTCGCAGAGGACGCTCAGCTCATACGCCTTCTTCATCAGCCCGAATTTCCGCTTGGTGAAGGTCACCTGCAGAGCGGGGAAGGGGACAGGATGCTGCACCCTGGGTCCCTGGATGCGGCCCTAAACCCTCCTCCTGGCTCCCCAAAGCCCCTCCGGCTCCGGAGGATCCGACACCCGCGGGAGCGGAGCCGCTTTGCCTCCTTCATGGTCTCGTGGCTCCCCATCCCCCTCGTCCCCACATTGTCCCCAAGCAGCTCCTACCTGCCGGTTCCGCTGATCCAGTATACGGCTGATCTGTATTTTTTTCCGGCCCATTTTCGCCTCCTACACTCGACGGGGGGCTGGAAGAGAGTGAGAAGCCCCTGAGCCCCCGCAGCGTGGGGCCGGCCCGGGCGAGCATCCGCCCCAGCACCACACGCACCTCCTCACCCCTCCAGCTGCCAAAAATAAGTTTTGCTGAAAAAAAAAGAAAGTTTTCGGAGGAAGTTTCGGCATTTTTTTTCCAGCAAAGATGGTGGCAAACTGAAAAATGAAATAAAAAAAAAATTTGGGAAATTCTGCTGGGGCAGGGGGGAAAAAATCCCCTTAGGTCTGTCCAGCTGGCTCCACCGCCCCGGCTCCATCACCCCCACCCCACCCCGGCCCCGGGGACCCGAGCACCTGCGTGTGCCGGCCGGAAAGCCGCGGTGCCGCGATGCCAGGCCCCTCGCCGGGAGCATGGGATCAGCCTTTGCGTCCCCAAGCGCCCGCCCGAAGCTGCGGGGGCTGCTGCGCCCCTGCCCCGTGCCCTGATGCTCCTCACCGGCGGGGCCGGCCGATGGGGAGGGCGGTTATAAGGGAGGCCGGGCTGGCTGCGGGGAGGGTCCGTCAAACAAAAGGGCTGGTTTTAGGTTCAAGGTTATTTTTTTTTTAATTTTTTTTTTTTTTTTTAACGCAAAGAGACTAAATTTGACCTCCGCCATTCGCAGGTCAGGAAGTGGCTGTATGAGGAGACAGCAAAGCGAAACCACCCACCTCTTCAGGCCACGTGAGGCGGCGGTGGGAAGGGCGAGGGGTCAGGGGACCCTGCATCCCACCCCACTTGCAGGGTGCCAGCACCCATCGCAGCCCGGCACAGGGCTGTGACACCCCGTCGTGACATCCCCCCGCTGCCGCAGGGACCCAATTCTTGCTCCTCTCGCTATCCCCCAGCACTGGTCACCCCAAAACCCCTCTGGGATGTCCCAGTGCCACTGCAGCCTGGTGCAGAGCCATGGATGGCATCAAGACGCTCCCAACGGGACCCTTGCACCCAGCCTCTTCGTCCCAAATTTGGGTGCAGACCTGGCGCAGCTTGGCTCCCGCCATCCCCAAGCCATGGCTGCGGGGCAAGAGCCGAGCTGGGAAGCCGGCGGGGCTGGAAGCCCTGTGCTGCGGCTCCCTGGGGAGCACCCTGGGAGCCCCCCAAGCCCGGCCAGCAGCCCCCCCCATCGCAGGGCTGCACCGCAGGGGTGCAGGTTGGGGAGCGGCCATCCCTTCGCTCCCCCAATGCCCCAGCTTGTCCCGCTTCCCCCTCGCAAGCACGTTGCCATTTACCATCTTGCTCAGCTGCTATATTTAGCTGATCAAAACTAATTTTAATTTATGGAAGGAAATTGTGCTGCCGTTCCCACGGCCCCGCTGCCACCCTGTGTCCCGGAGCCCACGCACGACACCAAGGTACGGGGGGTGCCGAGACCACCCCGGCCCTCCCGGAAAAAGCCAACGATTCCCTGGTGAAAAGGCAGAGGACTTTCCCAACGATTTCTGTTGCCCACGCGGGGCCAGGGCTGCTCCTGTCCTCCTGGCACCGGCACCTGCGGCGCGGCATCGGGCCAGGGCACGCCCAGGTATTCGGCTGGGGCTGCCCGGAGGGGTCGGCTCTCACCCGCCCACCCCCATCCCATGATCTTTAATTTGGGGTGCAGAAACGGGAGCTGTTCCCAGGGGGGCTCTGGGTTTGGCCCGTTTGGGTCAGGGGATGCTCACCCGGCTGCGAGTCCCCTCACAGCCTCACCCCAGGGGGATTTTTAAAGGCTGCAGGGTGCTGGGGACAGCAGGATGCGTCCCCCGGTCTGCCGCAAGGACGTGAAACGCTGCCAAGGGCCCCCTTGGCTGGGGCCAGCACCCCCCAGCTCCTCAGCTGCTGCGGCATCCCGATGCCCTGCTCCAGCACCCTGGAGGCTTTAAAAATCAGTCCCCAGTCTGTCCCAGTGCCTGGCCATGTCCCCTGCGCTGGGCTGCTCCAGGGCAGGGGCCAGGGGCCAGCAGCCACCCCCGGGGTACCCACCCGGCTCTGAGCCCCGGAGGAGCCGCATCTGCCCGTCACCCCAGGCAGGGTGCCCCGGGAGCAGGGCCCAGGGGTACCAGCACCCACAGGGAGATGCTGCGGAGGTATCAGGGGGGCACCAGCACCCATGGGGAGATGCTGCAGGAGTCCCAGGGAGGCATGGGCACCCAGGGGGTGATCCTGCAGGGGTATCAGGGGGTACTGGCACCCATGGGGAGATGCTGCGGGGGTATCAGGGGGGCACCAGCACCCAGGGCGCGATGCTGTGGGGGTCCCAGGGGAGCACGGGCACCCACGGGGAGATGCTGCGGAGGTATCGGGGGGCACCAGCACCCAGGGGGTGATGCTGCAGGGTATCAGGGGGGCACTGGCACCAAGGGGGTGGTGCTGTGGGGGTCCTGGGGGGTACTGGCACCCACGGGGAGATGCTGCAGGGGTGCTGGGGGGTACTGGCACCCACAGGGCGATGCTGCAGGGGCCCCAGCCCAGAATAGCAGGCGGGGGTGAGAGGCGAGAGGAAGCGGCAGCCGCAGCGCTGTCGGCCCAGGGGAGCCGGGGACCTGCCGCGGCCAGACTCACGGCACGCTCGCCGCGGGCTGGGCGTGGGGCGGCTCGTCCCCCCGCCGGGGAAACCATCTGAGGCCTCGTGCAACACGTGGGGCGGTTTCATCAGCCGCCTCCCCGAGCAGCTCATTACAGCTCCGCTCCTCCTGGGGCATCGCCCCGGCCGCTCGGCCACCGCGGCCACGCGGGACCCGTGGGGACAGGCACAGCCCCAGCCGGGCCACCGCTGCCAGCAGCACCGTGCCATGTGCCGGGGGCTGGCGGTGTGGGTGTGGGGTTTGGCCCAGCCGCGGGGCAAGGGGGGGGATGCTCTCCGGGAGCGGGGTACGAAGCGTTTTGGCTCGCTGCCTCCGTGGGGTTCGGTGCCTTGGCCACCGCAGTGCGGCAGGGCACGGGCACTCGGCTCCCCCTGGGCAGGTATTTAGGGCTGGGAAGGGAGGGGGGGACTTTCATTCCGGATTTTAATTGCCGCGCGGGCGATAAGGCGATAAGCAGCATTACAGCTGCAGGCGATTATCGCAGCTGGCGGTGACGGGCACAACGGGGCGGCTCTGCCCGGCATTGCCACCTCCATCCCGTGGTCCGGCGAGGTGGCATCCTCCAGCCTTGTCCCCGTGGCACCGAGGAGCAGCCTGGCTCCCGTAAGGAGCTGGCGTCCAGCGAGCGCTCGTGGCTGGGGACCCCCGTGGAGGGAGCAGGGTTGGGGTGCCGGCCCTGCAGACACCCCGCAGCCTCTCATGGCATTCATTTCCAGCCAGCCCCACCTTGCACAAACAGCTCCTTGTTTGCCGTGGGGACCCACGACGCCTGCCGGGACGATGCATCCTTCAGCATCATCATTCCGACCGAGGCCAAGGAAAGGGCAAAGCAAAGCCCTCGGAGCCCTCAAAACCTTTCAGAGAGGAGAAGCTTTTCCCCCCTGCCTGTGCCAGGCAGAGGCTCCCGCGCTGCCTGGCATCCCGCCGGCCTCCGCTCCCTCCTACGCGCGCTTATCTTTAGCCCGGGCTCTCTGCTTGCTCGCACGCACCGGGCTGGCTTCCACACCCAGGCACAGCCCCTCGTCCCTTCTGTCCCTTTGCCAGCGCCCGCAACGAGGTGTCACCCCGACCCCCCTGGGCTGCAACCCGGTTTATAATTAACTCCCCCGGATTCTGTACAGCTTTAGGGGTCATTTGCATCACGCCGGAGCGTGTAAACTTCCTATCCCAGCTCCCTAATTAGCGGCGCTGAGACGAAGCGAACCCCTTGAGAGCGAATGTGTTTTTCCATGTGTCGCAGTCCCGGTGTGGGGCGGGATGCTGGGCAGGGTACCGGGGTGGCCCAGCGCTGCTTTTGACACCTTTACATCCTTCTCCATCCCTGAATAATCCCAGAAATGTTAAATCCACTGAGTTTATCCTAAAGTCACAGCGGGGGGG
>JADKXX010009702.1:0-21983 GCA_017310255.1 Butorides virescens | reverse complement strand
CCCCCCCAGTCACTGCCCCTGCAGAAAGGGGGTTGCGGGGAGCAAAAGATGCCGCTGGCCCTCGCTGAGCACTTGGATATCACAAAATTCATCTCTGCAGTGCCTGCCTGGGACGCAGGGTTCTCTCTGGCCGATGAATTCCACAGTAAACGTGCTCCTTAATTCGGGGCGTAGCTGAGCTTAGCGACTGTCTTGACTAGGAGCCAGTTTAGAGCAGCCCATCCGCCCGGCTGCACTGATACCCGCTGTTGAATTCCCCCGCTAACATCCCTGTGCAAACCCGGGCCCTCAGGGTCCCTCTCCGGGCTTGTAGGAGCGTGTGGGGTCCCACCAGCCCGGTTCAGCTCGAGGGCCGGGGCAGGGAAGACGCGCTGGGCTCGGCCGCAGTGCCCAGCAGCACCCACAATTCGTCCCTTTGCAGCGGCAGAGCTGGGCTCTGCGGGTCACTGCCGGGGGGATTGCGCAGGCACCAACACTGACGGCAGGCCTGGGGTCATTAACCACGGACATGTGTTGACTTAATCATTACCAGCGCATTTACACTCGCAAACCCGTTTCCCAAGCAATTCCCTTCTCCTTCCTCCCCCCAGACCTGGGCTGGGTTGGTGGCTCCTCCGCCTGCGCCGGCCCCGCCAGCCCCAGCTCCACTCCCGGGTTAAAAGGAAAAAGCACCGTGCAAATAATCAGATTTAAAAGTGCCTTGGTGGCAACCGGTCTGTACGTGGAGGGCCCTCCACGTGGCTCACGCGATGGTCCCCATAGGACCATTTTGGGACCACTCCGACTTAAACAACTCAAAACTCGTTTAAAGGAGATGATGAGGTTTCAACAGTTGGGTTTGTTCCTAATTAGACAATCCCATCAGTGCCTCCTGCTCTGCATGGAGCACGACGGCTGGAGGCAACCCCGGCGTCTCCTCTCAGCATCGTCCAAGCGAAGCTGACGCTCAGCGCGCTCGTTAACAAAGGAGAGCAAAATATTTGTGCAAAACACAAAGTTTTTGCTTTCTGCGGGAGCAGAGTTTCTGCTGGAAAACTGTTACAGCAGAGAATTCCCCATCAGCTGCAAACGTGTCGGAGCTCGGGCGTTGATTTGGGCTGTAAAATGCTGTTTCGAGGTCGGGACGTTGAACTCTGGAATTCCCGAGTGTGAGAGGGGAGCAGCACTGATCAGGCAGCCAGATGCAAAGTCACAGGGCGAGAGACGGAGCGTGCCGGGCGCGGGGACAGCAGTGACTTGTCCAAGGACTTACAGGACAGAGCAAGCGTCGCTGCACGGCCGCGGACCCCGCTGGCGCAGGATCGAGCAGGGAAGCTGGTCCCAAACATTTGATTTTAAGTAATATTTCCATACTCTGCTCCAGAGCCCCGGCGAAGCAAGAAGCTGCTTTTGGCTTTGCTGCAGGCGATAGGAGGCGTTGGTAGGGTTTGGGAGCCCTGGGTTGGTGTCGCTCTGCCCGGGATCTCAAGCAGATCACTTAGTCTGGCCGTGCCTCAGTTTCCCCATCTGTGACCTGAAGGTTATGCCCAACTTTGGGAGGAAAAGGGCAGGTTTTCAGGACACAGGGTGCTGGTCTGCAGGCTGCCCCCAGGCAGGAGGTGCCCTCACGACGCAGCCACTCTCCCCCACGACGTGGGATGCTGGTAGCCACCATCTCCTCGTGGCCGAGCTGTCCTGGCCCCACTGGGCGCTGGTTTCATTAGGGGACCCGCTCACGTCCCAGGGACCTTTCCCACGTTGGGCCTGTCACACTGAATTACCGCTCCGCTTCTCAGCGCTGCGCTCAATAGTCCAAGCCAGCTCCAAACAAAGTCCTTCTCCTCCCCGCTAATCCCCCCCTCCCCGCCTCAGGTAATTAATAAAACAAAGCGGCTGCTCTTCCCCGCCAGCAGCGAGGAGCGGGAGCGGGTCCAGGGTCTGTTAACAGTTCCCGGCCGCAGGCTCCCCATGCAGGCGGCAACGGCCGAGGGGCTACAACAAGCCTGGGAGGAGGGGAGGGGGCCAGGCCACGCTGGGGGGAGACTGGGCCAGGGCACGGCCTCCTTGGCTGCGGAATTCAGCCGGCGGGGTGGAAGGAGCTGGCGGTGCAGAGGAGCAACGCGAGGGCTGGTCCTGCCAGGAGGATGCCTGTGCTGCTGCCCCTTGGGCCAGTCCTTTGAAGCCAGGGCATGTTTCCAACCTGCTCCGGGGCACTTTTGAAGGTGGCCAGCGGGACCAGCGATGGCCCTGTGCACCCCCAGTTATTTCAAGGGACCGTTTGCACCTTGCCAGCATCCAGTCCTGCCAGCATCTCTCCGAGCACTCAAGCTTCCAGCCCCCCGAGTCGCCTGGCATCCGTCTGCCACACTATGCTGCATCCCCTAACGGCCACAGCCCGCTCTCCCAATTAACGGAGGCATCCTCTGGTGACAGCAGCCTCCAAAGCCCAGCTTGGGCTGAGGTTTGCCAGCTCAGTCGGGCTCCAAAGACACCCAAGCAGAGCTGTGGGTGCCGGGGCTGCCGGTGGAAAGCGCAGGGGTGGGTGCCGGGTGGGAAACAAAGACCCCGCTGGAAAGGAGTTGGTCTTTTCATGTGTTTTAAGGACAATTCAAGTACCAAGCCCCCTCCAGACAAAAGGCTTGCAATCTGAGCTGAGCACAGAAATCCAATCCCAAGGGTGAAGAGAGAACTTGGCCTTGCTTCATTCAACACGCCAGCACTTGTCGTTCTTTCGTTAAGGGGGAGATGGGCTCGACAGGCCTCAGTTTTGTTCCTTGCTTGCTGAACACCTGCAAAAAGCCTCCAGCCACTTGTCCCTCCCTCCTGAGCCCCTGCCCCCATCAGTTTCTGAAGCAGAGCTCGAACCAGGCAGGAAAAGTTTGAAATTTCAAGTGATCTCAAAATCTTCTGTTCCAGAATGGGAACGACAGCAGCCCTGAGTTGTGCAACCCAGCAGCCCGGGGGAATTCAGCAGAGGTCCTTGGGCTTGTGACCTGGCTCTGAACCTCTTCTCTATGCAAAACCAGCGTTTCAGTTTCTCAGCAGGGGCCAGAGCATCAGCGTTTTTCCTGTGCTGAGGCCAGGGCCAGGAGACCACACCGACCTGTGTTTTTTCTCACCGGTTTTGCAGGGCAGACTGGTTCCTTCTGGACAGCCGGACAGTTCGCCACGCTGCCATCGGCTTGTTCTGCTGCGGGGTCTCAGTCTACCTGACAGGCAAGTGCTCATTTCCCACCAGCCCAGCCCAGCCCGGCCGGGACCGTGCATTTTCAGCCCAGAGCATGCATCCTGCATTGGTTGCTGAGGGCTCGTGAGCTGCTGAGTTTCTACTTCAGCATCGGGTTTGTTTTGCAAATGGCTTTGCCAGCTCATTCCCATAGTGCGAACTTTCTGTTTGTGGTGACCAGCCCTCACAGGGCCTGAAGTTTGCAGGTCAGCTGCATCGCTTCAGTCCTTCTGGTTCCTCAAGATGTTCTGCTCCCCCCTTTTCTTCCAGCTCTCGCCATCTACATGCTGCTGCTGTTTGAACTGGAGGCCGGCATCGCCAGCGCCTGTATCCTCTCCTCCGGCATCATTGTCCTGCTGATCACGGTGACGCACGCCCTGGTACGGGCTTCCCAGGTTTCGCGCCGCAGCCGCTCTGAGCTCTCCCACACCCTGTACGAGAACGACTCTGCCCAGCACGGTGAATCCTCCACCAGCGATCTGAACAACAAGAACGTGGCTGCACCCCGGCCCCGGCCCGAGATCCACCGGGAGTTTTCCTTCCCTCCTTTCCTGGAGCGCAAATCCCAGCTGGGCTCTCCAGCCAGCAGCAACCTCACCTCCTCGGGCAGCCCCGAGCTTCACTCCGAGAAGGAGAGCTACAACCCGCCCCGAACGCACAGGACGCTGTCGGCAGAGTCGGGCCTGCTGCAGGCACAGGGCAAGCCCTGGAACGGCGTCACCCAGGAGATGAGGAACGTGCTGTCACACAAACCCGGAGCCTCGGGCAAGGACTCGACTCTGGTGTGAGTGGAAGTGGGACCTTTTCGCCCCATTTTGTCCCTGGGGAGCTGCAGGCACCAGGGCCAAAATTTGCATCTGTTTAGAGCTTAATATAGGTCACGTCTCACCAGAGCCTGGGGGGCTGCGCAGCCACTGCCTGATGCTCTTTGCTTCTTGTGCGGAGAAGATGCCAGCTCCACCCGAAGCCAAAAGCCCCCGGCCGCCTGCCCCGAGCCCCCAGCCCCTCCTGCCACCCTGCGAACAAGGACTGCGTCGGCAGGGCAGCGGCTGGCGGCGGCCCAGGCAGGACCCCCACGGCTGTCCCAACGGCAGCGATGGAAGTGGAATACATGGAAGAGAAGCAGCGAGTGAACCTTGCCCACAAACAGACCTGCCCTCCTTCTCTAGCACACCCCAGCTGATTTGTCCACCTCCCTGCCCTTCCCCTGCCTCCTTCCTTCCTCCTCCATCCCCAGGAGCCAGCACCACACCAGGATGGTTCACACAACCCATCCCAGCAGGGCTTCCCCTCAGTGTGCAGCCAGGCAGGCGTGAGAAACCAAGGGAAGTGAAGGAGGAGCAGCAAGCGAGGCGCAGCCGGAGCAGCCTGCGAGCCACAGAGGGGTGGCAGAGCCTGCTGCTGGGTCACCAGCACATCCACCCTCTGAGCAGGACGAGCAGGGGCTTGGCAGGGAAAGGGGCTGTGCCGGGGCAGCCCCGTGCCCTGGCTCGGCTCGGTGGCGGAGGGACCTCTCTGGGGATTATCTGGGTGCCAGCAGAAGGGTGCCGATGTCGAGGCTGAGGGCCGAGAAGGGATTTTGCATTGGCACTGCCAGCCACGTGCTGTGTGCGGGGCAGAAAGCGCAGTACGAAAGGCAGCGGCTGCTCCTGTGAAACACGAGCAGGTTTAGCTCGCAACGACCCTGTGCTGACCAACACCTTGCTGGTTCCTCGCAGCCCCACGCTCCGCCTGCTCTGCCCAGGCCCAGGGCAGCAGCACGCTCGGTTCTTCCCCAATTCCTTATCATTCTGCAATCAGAAAAGCGTTTCAGGGAGCGAAGGGAGGCCGCTGATTCAAATAGATTCCCTCTCACCTCCCGTGCTATTATCCCAAAAGATACCTGTTATCCTGAGCACAATACCATTTCTTCGGAAACTGAGTTTAGCACCGCTTTGATCCCCGCATCCTTGGTAAATTCTTCAGCAGAACAGAACTGTTGGTTCCAGGAAAGATTAAGATTGAAGTTGCATCCTTTTTCAAGTGACCTCCAAAGCTGGGCGCACAGCTCTGCTTCCCACTGCTTGACAGGGGATGAAGAAAGTCCTTTTGTTGTTGGTTGTTTTTTTTTTTTTTTGAAGAACAGGACAGTTTCTTTTTTCACTTGAAAGGCTCCAACTCTGCATGTCTTTGTTTTGCTTCATGCCCTTTGAAACACGCGGAGCCAGCAGGCTCCAAGACCCCCCAGCCCGAGGCGAGCAACAGGGGAAGGTTTTCGACACAACTTTCTTGTTTTTTTCCTTTTTATTATTGTTCTCACTAAAACCAATTTCAGCAGCTCCCTGGCACACACATGAAAACCCCTCCTTTGCCGAATGCCTCCTGAACGAAGCTGAAGTGTGCCTACATTACGTCTTTACACAGCCATCTGCAAAATACTGAAAGCAAGACCTAGTTTTTCCGAGATATTTCTGTGGCCAAGAGGTAGAGAGAAAATCGCCTCATAGCAGTCTGCCATCGGAAGGAACTGGAAGGGACAAATGCAGCTCCACCCCGTTTCCCTTTTGCAAAGTGCTGTGGAAAGGGACACAACTGCTCCCCAAAGCAACCCCCGAAGGCAGCCCTGAGCCCAGGGGCAGGACCTGCCTGCTCAGGTGCAGCACCTTGTTACTGGGAAGGGCAGGCAGGGGCCTCTGTGCAGCTTCGCAGGTGGTTTCTCACTCCTCCCCGTGGTTGGAGAACATAGGGCTGGGCTGGAGAAGGCGGCAGAGGACAGCCAGTCTTGTCTGAAATCAGGAACTGGCTGGAGGATTCTTGGCTTGTGGGGCAACGGTGCTGTAAAAAGAAAGAGACAGTCACGTCCGGCAGGCAGGCAGGCCACCAGCAGCCGTAAGAACGTGAAGAACCAGCGGCCCCCTCAAATAAAACCTCCCTGCTTGCAGCAGCAGAGCAGCTTAGACAAGCACACCTTTCAGCGTGCTGTGCAGACTACGGAGCAGCGTACGCCAGCCCCCGTGGGTGTCAAGACAGAAATCTTTGCAGCCACACCACCGCAAAAACCACTAAAAATGCTCTGGGCTGCACAGAGCGTGACCCTGCCATGCGGGCCAGTGGGAAAATACAGAACCTAAGCCAGAGGCATCTCAGGCAGCCTCATTCTGCAGAGACAGAGGCTCTCTGTTCACTGTGGTGGTTTTATCAGGGATGGGCATTTGGGAATTTTCTCACTCCTACCCAGTCGGACTCCAATACCAACGCCCTTCTCGGGAGAGATAGTAGCTGTAGTTCAACTGCAAACATACAAAAATGCATCATCGTTCTGCTACCACTCATCTCTATGGGACTCTGCCCCCAAAAGAGCCACATTGCGTGGCAGAGAACAGCACCAAATGCTGCCTCTCACCCACTCCATCTCAGTAGCATCATCTCACTCCAAATGCCTTTGACACAACAAGGATTTAATGTATTACACAACCATACACCCCTTTTTAAGTAAGGAAATAAATGATTTTCCAGTTATCCTTTTGTAAACAAGATTATTTGCTGCCCAGTGAACAAAGCCAGAAGATCACCGCAAGGCAAGCGGCACGCTCTTTCAAATAACTTTCAAATAACAGCCTAGAACCATATTGCTGAGATAACTGCTTGGCATAGTGGCACTGCGCTGCATTACGTCCCCAAAGCCTCTGCCAGGCTACACAGGCAGTGTCACATCCCCTCGCTACCTGCGGCCCTGAGCAGCGTTCAGCTGGTCCTTCATGGCTATGGCGTGTTTGAGCAGACTGTCAATGCTCTTGAAGTACACGCTGCTGTCAGTCATGTTCTTTATGGCACTGGAAGGAGAAAAGAGGGGGGCGGAGGGAGATGGAGGACTGGTTAGTGTTTCCAAAGGCGTCGTGGTTTTAGAGCACACAGCCCCTGACGGAGAGGGCTGAAAATAAGAAACCTCAGCTTTATGTGGCGCGCGGCATCTTCGCACGCTAGCGAAGCTGGTGGGTGGATTTACTGCAGGAGATCGGCAGGTCTGCACCGCGCACAGAACCCGGGGAGAGCTGGCACGCTCATCGAAGTGAAGCCCCTGAGATTCTTGGTAACGGTTCGGAGAGCACTGCCTCGCACCCTCACCCCCCCACCCCGGCTGTGCTCGCTCCCTGGCTTACACCAGGGAGGCGCCAGGGAAGCACAGGCAGCTCCTGCTTCTACAGCCCCTCCGCCTGCGAACACAACCCTCCTGCTTGGAGCAGTCTGCTGTACCTGCAGGCGTACTCCACTGTGTAGATGGCTCCTTGGCTTTGCTCCTCCCAGCTCTGCATGTCGGACTGAAAGAGAAGAGAAGAGAAGGCGGCATCGTTAGGTGCGCACCGGAGAGGCGCAGCCCGCAGCGACACGCTCTGCCAGCCCTGCCCAAACAGGGCCTCTGGCTGCTTTTCACTGGAAATTGCATTTGGATTCTGTCTCTTGCTTGACAGCCCGTGATGCACTCCGGGCTCTGGGTGCATTTAAAAGAAACATTTATTGTGTGTATTTCTGGAAGGGCTACGAGTTGAGGCCAACACTTTCGATACTCTGGCAAAATTCCCCTTGTTTTTAGATGTTTTAGCCATGCTCAGTCAGGCTGCGAGCAACCAGCGACTGCGCCGAGTGCAACGGACCAGCTGGATGTTTCTGAGTACTCGGATCTCCCGGTGTGCCTGGCCCAGCAGGCAGCCAGGATCTAAACTAACACAGCTCCTGCAGAGCCCGGCCCTTAGCCCTTCATGTAACACCAGGTAGAAGCTTCTTTCGCAGCACTGGAAGTTCTCATTTCATTAGACCTGCTGTTCATAAACATTTTCACAGCCACAAGCGTCCCTGTCCTCCAGTCTGCTCCGAAACTCTGGCGTCTGATCCCGAGCAGCAGTCAGCACTGTGCCCTTCTTTTCACGAGCTTGGAAGGAGCCCTGTAAAAGCCGCGCAGACTCAAGCAGCACCGCAGGCAGCCCGTTCTGGCATGGGACGTAATCGTATGCTGCAGCTCCAAGGAAAGGGAAAACCAAACAAATACACAAATCGCAATGAAAGCGCAGCTGAATTCAGAGGCGTAGCTCAATAGATAAAACTATTTCAAAAGTCCTTAAGTAGTTTGAGCACTCTTTAAAATACGTTCTCATGGGAGCTAATTCCCCGGTCTATTCTGCTGGGTCTAGTTACAAGCCAGAGGAAATCCAAGGGCCTTTCTGCGAGTGAAGGAGGTGGGGTAGGAGCTTGGACTTTGTCCAAAATCACTTCAGCTGTTCAAAGCCTGCCCTACATCAGGACGCTTGACCACATAGCTTTAAATGACAAAAGAAACAAGCCTCGACATGCAACGCTGTCTGCGGGAGAGGGTCCTGCGACCCAGGACTCGCAACCCCACAGAGGCCACGCTCGTCCCAGAGCCCAATTGCATTTGACGCAGCTCTGTTGCTGGGAACACGCTTTGCATGCAGAGGCGGCTGCAAAAGACGCAGAAATTTTCCTCAGCTCCTCACCCTGCTCTGTCCAAGAGGCGCCAGAGGATCTGTAACAGCCATTTAGACCCCGACACCACACTGGCTCAGTCGTGTGTGTCACAGCCGCTTGCCTCTGGTCCTGCTGTTTCTGGGCACCAGTAGATTGTAATCATTTCCCAGTATCAGAATTAGTGATGTCACCACTTCCTGGGATTTTCATGTCCTTAATTAGGAACGAGAGCCTTTCCCTAGAGCTCCTCACTTCTTAATCTTTTCTTGATGTCCTTTCTTCAAATTCCCAGGACGTGCCCTCGGATGCAGTTTAAGAACTAAAGCCAGCTATTAATACACAATAGCACTAATGATATATTACTGTCGCTTGGAAGTAAATTAACGAGGAGACGCAAGTTCTCAAAAGACCAGGCGAAATCCAGAAAGGCCGCTCTGTGCGGAGCGGGGCTTAGCAGCGCAGCTACGACGCGCGGAGGCAGCGAGGGCCTTGCATCACGGCTGTATCTTATCAGGGAGGTGGTAAATCTGCTTGGAGAGTTTGAGATGGTGAGGAAGGTATTAAGATTATTGTTTTACCAAGTCATAGAAAGTTGCTCGTTGTAAAGGCACAGAGGTGACCTTCTCTTTGCAGAAACTTTTCTCCCAGTCCCCTCCCTCCCAGTTTTTCCTAGGTTTAATCCCCCGGGGAATTTCAGAGGCTGCGTCTCAGGAGAACTCAGCCAGCCAGAGATGGAGTTGCTGCACGGCTGAAGGAAAGATGGAAACTACCAATAAATCCCGTTTCCTTTATACATTACCTACATCTTCGGACTAAATTACCTGAGGATGAATCCACACAGAATGCTGCTTTTTCTTCTTTTCTGTTTTGAAGAATTAAAACCACCTCACTTTAATGCCTTTGCTCTGATTTAGATAAAACCTGACAGCGTTTTCACGGTGCACAGCCCTGCTGACACCCTCCTGTTCCAGTCTCTAGCCACAAAGCCGATGCGCTCTGGCAGAGCAACCCAAAATATCCATCCCCATCTAATTGAACGCTCCGCTGTGACGACGGCCCTGTCAGGGCCCTGAGCACATCCCTCTCTCCTGGGGTTTGGCTGCCAGGGCTCAAGGGCTTGATGGGCCCAGCCTGCAAACAGCAATGCCTGAAATTTCGATAAAAGGGGAGTGGGATCAAGGACAATGGAGAGAATCTGGCCACAAGCCCATCACCAGCAGCCTGGCAGCACAGTCAGGACACTGGCCTAACTGAGTTAAGTTTAACCCTCCCAGTTCCTGCCAGGGACTGGTTACCAGCAGGAGAGCATGCTCCCAAACACGATGCTGCAGCCTTAGAAAAAACCGAACTCAGGCGCTGACAAGGCTGGAGAAGTCACTAGCAGCAGCTCTGGATCTGTTGTCATTCCAGCTGCCACAGATAATTTTCTTTCCATTTTCTCCCAGCTCTTGCCACATCAGCGCACCATTAAAGGCACAGCCTTTAACAGTAACCAGGAAAGCAGTTAGGAAGCTGGAAGCGCCTAAAGAAATGGATGGGCAAAAAGCAATGGAGGTAACCAGCAGCACCTCTGAGCAAGCATCAGGGAATGTTTTCTAACCATGGTGAGGCAAAACAGGTACTGGGGTGGCACCGGGGCAGACGACACCGTGCAGGTGGCTCAGCTTTGTCCTGCGGGCACCGTTACTGCAGGGAGCATGGCGAGCTCCTCCTCGCGTACAAAGGCCACCACTGTCCCATCTGGGGCTAGCGGCCAGGGCAGGAGGGAGGCTGCAAGGCTGAACATGAAGGCATCAAAGACCAAAGGTGTCTGATGCTTTTGATGGCTACAGTCACACGGGGGAGACGCAGGATCCTTGTATTGGCTGCTGGCATCCACAGGACAGCACGAGCTCCTTTCTCACAGGAAGGAAGTGGAAAATGGCAGCAATTTTGGCTATAGAAGAGAATTCTCTGGGATGGCTGCAGGTAGGAAATGAACTGAGATGAGCCAGAGAGGTCACAGGACACCGTGGATAACTGTGATGAGCACACCAAGCAGGGAAAACGAGAGAATCAAAGGTTCTCAGAGATCTTGCTCAGCATAAACCCCGCTGCCTTACAACACGCTCCGTGTCCGGTGCCTTCACTCGGCTGTCGCTTCCATTAGCGCTTCTGCGCTGCCCTTCGCCCTCATCCCCGTTACGCACCGTTCAGTGATGGAAACTGATCTCTTCCCTCTGCATGACTTGTCATACAATTTGCTCAATTTCCTTTTGTTCAGGACACATTCCCTGAAATTGGGACTATCTTGATTAAATGAAAGCAAGTGACAGCTCAGGAATAATATTACAAACCTGTCTCCCGCATGCCAGTGATGCAATGGCATCAGCATGTGCTATACATACATATACATCTCTATACACCTAGCACTGCACACAGACACGTATATAAAACGTTAATAAATAATTGAATAATAAAGTGTCACAATCCAGGTTAATTTGGAAACCAGGGCTGTAAAGCAAAGGTGAAAAATGGGGCCTGACAGTGCATTAGCATAGACATGAAGCAGTAATCTATTCATGAGACATCACTCCTAATGAATCATGACCGGCAGAAGAGGGAGAAGGACAACAAGGCTGGCATTAAAGTGTCTGTGCTCCGTGCTCTGGAGGAAAGCAGGAACACAGCTGTGAGATGCGATTCATTATCCTGCTTTGCCTCATGTGGGCTCTTCTCACTTGTTCCTTCACCTTCCCCCTTCCCTCCTCTCACCCTCCCCCTTATTTTATGTAGGAAATAAAATCCTCACAGCGTAGGCAGGCCTAATAAGATTTAACATCACCTTTCTCCCCATACAAGACAGACTATGCATTTTTCTTTGCCTCCATGCACAAGTCCAGCTGTGAGAGCATGGGTTTGCGGCTGGACTCACTCTTAAGCCTGCAGGTAAATTTGCAATGTCCCTCATCCCCTCCGGTTCAGACCGAGCCGGGGTCCTGCAGCACGCTGCACCCTGATGGCCAATTTCCTCCCTCTTTCCTGCTCCCCACCAGGATGGTGAAAAAGGGATGATGTGCAAGTCAGGGAAAGAGCTTGTGCCCGACTGTGTGGCAGCTCTGGAGTCCAAAGCGAAGCGTGACTCGCCTTGTGCTGCGCCAGCTCTGGAAGGGATCTCCGCACGTGCTCCTGGAGCCGGTACAGTGCCACGGAGGGCTCGTTGGCCAGGACGTACATGCTCTCAGTGAATTTGTCCGTAACTGTAACAAGAAAAACAACAGAATTATGGAAAGCAGAGAGCAACAGGGGAGAAGGTAGGGTTGGAGAGGGTGCCCCGGAGTGCTGGTCCTGTCCCCAACAGTCTCTGACACCTGCATAGATGTGTGGGCTGGAGAGGTTCAGAGAGCGCCCGCTGCACCCTCCACCTTCAGCACCCGCAGAGGCCTTTACAACAAAAAGCCCAAAGTTTCCAAAGCAACAATGCACCAGGGGAGAGATCAGAGCAAAACCCCATGTGTTTGGGATAACTAGGCTGTTAACAAGGATGTGAGAGCAAAATCCTGCTAAACAGGTGCTTCCATTTCCACTCTCCCCATCACAGCACCTGCAGCCAGCGATGAGCTGGGCTCCAGATGGAGACAGACCAGCCTGGGATGTCACCACGAGCTCTGGCTGTTCTGTTTTCAGGGACCGCTTGGGTTATGCCCATCACTGGACCCTTTCTGACCCAATTTGGAGGTGGGCAGGAGGTGAGCAGAGCCCAGCAGTGGCCTGGCTCCCGTTCCTGCACCCCACACCCACCCCATCTGCCTGGGAATGCTGGCATCTCCCGGCCTGGAGGCTCCGTGTCTCATTACCAGCTCTTTAGGTTCATCTCTGCTCAGGGCCTCGAGCTCCCCTGCATCCCAGCCACCCCCCACTGCAGGGTCCTGTTGCTCCCCTCCAGACGCCTCCCCCAGGTGAGATCCTAAAAACATGCACGGAGGAGGCGCAGTGACCGCAGCCCAGGGCTCAGGAAGCTTCAGTGCTGTTCCGAGCCGCCTGCTGAGCCGCTTCCCCCCGCCTCCACCCCTCTTATCCTGGCCCAACCTCCGTCCAGGGCGCCCTCCATCCTGGACCACTTTTCCGGCTGGTGGTTTGCCCAGCTCTGATCTCCCTTTCCAGGTTTGCAAGGAGAACACTGAGCGCTGCTCAGGGACACAAACCCCAGAGCGATCGGTTCACTGCGTTCACAGCGGGTGCGCGCAGGGACACATGCGGGGGCGCTTTCCCCAGGCTGAGGCAGAACCCCCCATGGCTTCCTGCTTTAAGGGAAAGGATTCTCTGCTCCTCCCTTCAGCTTTTCTTTCAGTGGCAAAAGTTCTGTAACGCCGAGCCTGCTGAGCGCAAAGGGGAACACACGCAGGAATAATTTACCCGGCTGAGGCAGACACAGCTGCTGCCTGTCTGTCTGTCCGCCCGTCCATCTCCCCTCCTGCCATGAGATATTCCACAGAACCACGCAGCGGGGCAGGCAAAGAGGGGGCAAGGCGGGAGAGGAGGGGGCAAGGCAGCCCCCGGCAGGGCCAGGCTCCGAAGGGCCGGGGGGTGGCCCCCAGGGGTGCTGTCGGGGCACTTCAGCCCCTGCTCTGTCCCCATCTCCAGTACCCCATCGCGACCGACCCCACGGTGCCTTTTCAGGCCTCGCTGTGACTGCAGTACCCTGCCACCGCCCACCCTGTCGCAGCTTGCCAGCGCACCTTTCCCTCTCACGACCCGCAGGGCCCTGTCGTGGCTTCTGCTGTCGCTGCAGAGCCCGCGCCTTCTCACGACCCGCAGGGCCCTGTCGCCACCGGCCCTCTCAGACCCACAGGGCCCTGCCGCTTCCGCGCCCCACCAAGCCGCCGGCCCCGGCCCCGGCCCGCTCCCACCTTTCTTCACCTTCAGCTGCATCTCGGGCTCCTCCATCCCGCCCCGCCGCCGCTTCCGCTTCCGCCGGCACCCGCCAAAACATCTCCGGGCGGAAACCGCCGCAGCGCCCCCCCTCCACAAACAGCCCCGGCTGGAAACATCGCTCCAGCGCGGCCGTTCCGCCCCTGCTCCCTCCCCACCAAGCGGCCGGGTGCTCCCCCCGGGCCGTTCCCCCCCCAGGCCGGGCCCGCACTGCGGGTGGGCGCCGGGAGTGCCCCGGGGCGGCCTTCCCCGGGGCCGGCCACTGCGCTCCCGCTGCCCCGAGCCAGCCCAGCACCGGGGGTGGGGGGTTTAAAACACCACGATCGCCC
The DNA here is from genome assembly GCA_017310255.1 of Butorides virescens. NCBI lineage: Eukaryota > Metazoa > Chordata > Aves > Pelecaniformes > Ardeidae > Butorides > Butorides virescens. The sequence goes on along the minus strand of JADKXX010009702.1, from coordinate 8,078 downwards.
CTTTCCTCACCAGTGCCCCCCCCCCCCCCCCCCGGCTGTGTGGAGGCCTCGGGCGGGCGAAGGCCCCGGGCGCCCAGCGCTGGGTCCCCCGGCTCCCCCGGGGCCGATCGGGCGGGGTGGGGACGCCGCTGGGCACCTCGCCAGGCCGCGAGGCCCGGGGTCCGTGACCCCCTCCCCGTGACACCCCCCCCCGCCCGCCCGCGGCCACTTGTCCCCCTCACAGCCCCGCCATGGCCCTGCAGGGCCGGAGCGCTCCCCCCGCGGGGCCCCGGTGGCCGGAGCCGCTCTCCTCGGGCGGGAGCGGGACGTGGGGCCCCGTGCGGGACGGGGGACAAACCGGGAGGTGTCAGCGGGGACCGCAGCCCCACGGCCACCGCCACCCCGTCCCCACCGCACCAAGGCGGCTGCCGCTTTAACGCCAGGCCGCCCGCCGCGCCCGGCCCCCGCGCCGCCAGCGGGCGGGTGGAGCCGGACGGGGCCCCCCCTGCGCCCCCGCTCCCCTCGGGCGGCCCCGCAGCCCGGCCCGGCTGAGGCCGGAGGAAGGGGAAGCGCCGGGGCAGGGCGGGGGAACGGGGGGGAGGCCCCGCGGCGGAGGATGCCGGGTGAGCCCAGGCGGCCCGGCCTGAGCTGGGGCGGGCCCCACCGGCCGGCCCGGGGGCGGCGAGGCGGGCAGGGGTGGCCGGAGGGGGCGGTGGGGCGGCTGGGGGGAAGCGGGGGTTCCCGCCGCCCCGCCCTGGCTTGGCCCCGTTGCGGGGGGGGAAGGCGGCCGTGCTGGGACGAGCGGTTCGGGGACGGTGCCGGGGCAGCCTCGCAAAGCGCCCGGGATGGGGATGGGAGCCTTTGGGCACCGGCGGCGCGGGGACTGCGGCCGGAGGGGGCGAGCGGGCCCCCAGCCCGCGCTGCCGGCACGGGGGGGTTCGGTGGCCGCAAGCGCCTGGTGCTCGGGGACTCAGCAGCGTCCCCCCCCGCCGCCCTCCCCATCCCGGGAGATTCCCCCGCTTTTTCCCCCTTCCCAACGCGTTGTTGCGTGGCAGCTGCCCCATGGAAGGTGAAGAAGCGGTCGCTCGTCTCATGGAGATCCCTCCGAACCATGGGGACGCCCAGGAGCTCCCAGAAGAGGGTGAAAACGGAGCCGAGGGAGCTGCAGAGGAGCTGGCTGCGACCGGGGACATGGGGGACAGCGGTGCCCCCCTGGGCTGTCTGCGGCCAGAGCAGGACGTGCCACGCATGGACCACGGGGACGGTGAGTGCTGGGGGTGACGGTGGTGGGAGCCAAGATGGGGCACGCGTGGGGCCAGGATCCTGCAGCATCTGCCCCCCTGTAAACTGGGATCACCGTGCCCTCCGCCCTGGGGTTGGGGTGCACACGGGGTGCTTGCTGTGCCGGTTGGGTCTCGTTGTGCCACCCATGGAGCCCAGCCGGCCCCCCAGCAAGAGGACCCAAGCTCCCTAAGGGCCGCCCTTGTTTTGCAGGTGGAGCAGACGCTCTCCCGAAGCCCTCGATTGCCTCGATGGACAGGCAGAGGAGCACTGAGCGCTCGGCCCTTGACAGTGAGTGCTGCAGAGCCTGGTGCTCACAGATGCTCGGGTGCAGCCCCAGCGGGAGACAGGCGTGGGAGAGGTCATCTGGATCTCTCATCTCAAAGGCAGCTAGAAAAAAAGTCATTTACTGCTGCCGGTCCCTCCCATAACATGGCAAGGGCAAATCCAGACCTTGCTGATGACTCGTGCCAGCAGTGAGAGGTTGCCGCAGCTCCGTGCAGTGGAATCAGAGATGTCAAACTCTTCCCATATATTTCCCTCATTAAACTACAAATCGCTTGTTGAAAACACATTGAGATTTCCAAGTGGAGCTCTTCAAGGGTAGGAAATACAAGGATGAACTTGAGTGCATCCCCCAGGCTGTCCTCTGCAGTATATCGTTTGCAATTATGCCATTAATGCCAGATCCCTGCCTCCCGCAGTGCCCCAGATGGACCCTGCCCCTCCTTGGGCAGCTGTTGGGGCTGGTTTATCTTCCCTGCTCAGCTGTTGGTCCCTGCACACTGGTCAAACCTCAGTCTCCAGGCTCTTTACTTGCAAGGGAATAATTCCTTTCTTGCAGGACTCGGTTTTTGCCAGGGACGGGAGGGAACAGCTTCAGATAAGGCGCGTGAAACCTGAGTTTTCACGGGGTTCTTGGCCTCCAGTCAGTGTAGTTCCTCCCTGTGCACGGAGGAGACGTGCCCTGACTCTCTCCTCTCTCTGGAACAGGCTTCCCCCTGAAGCACTCGAACACGCTGACCAACAGGCAGCGAGGCAACGAGGTCTCGGCCCTCCCAGCCACGCTGGACAGTGAGTACTGCCAGGCAGAGCGGGCTGTGCACCCCAGGCCGAGGATGCGTACGGGGGGGTAGAGGGAGCAGAGGGGCAGCAGGGCTGGAGCCTTCCTCCATCTCCTGCTGCCACGCTGCTCAGTGTCCTCCGGGCGGTCTCTCAGGCTGCTCCCTGCAGTGCTGCTGCTCTCGGCACTCGCGGTGGCTGCCCGTCCCCACCGCTGTACAGCAGGAGTTACCCATCGTGTGTTTTGGGGTTCAGACAGTCCTGGGGGTTCAGACAGTTTTGGGGCTGTCCAGTCACCACTGCCCCAGACTTGCAGCGACCCACCTACAGCTGGTGGCTGCTGAGCTGGGGAAAGTTTGTCCTGATGGGTGAATTCTTTCTGTCCCCCAGCGTTGTCCATCCACCAGCTTGCTGCTCAAGGAGAGCTCAGCCAGCTGAAGGAGCACCTTCAGAAAGGTACACATCTCTTCCTTTGGGTTCTTACCCCAGATCGTGCAGAGTCCTGTCAGGCCACAGAATCATAGAATCACAGAATCGTTTAGGTTGGAAAAGCCCTTTATGATCATCGATCCCAACCGTTCCCCCAACCCTGCCATCCCACCACTAAACCCTGTCCCCAAGCACCACATCTACACGGCTTTTAAATACCTCCAGGGATGGGGACTCAATCACTTCTTTGATAAACCCTTGGCTTATTTTCACAGCCTTTGTTGGGGTTCCTGAGGGGGGACAGGGAGCAGAGGGGGGTTTACCCTTCCTGTTTATGATGTCTCATCCATGTTTGTGCAGGTGAGAACTTGGTAAATAAACCTGATGAGAGAGGTTTCACGCCGCTGATCTGGGCTGCAGCCTTCGGAGAGATCGAAACGGTCCGTCACCTGCTGGAATGGGTAAGGCCACGCTCACGCAGCGCCTCGTTGGCAGGAGACTTCCCAGCTCCAATCCCGGTGGCTGCCAAATTGCCCAGCACCATCCTGGTACCATCTCAGCCAATCTTTCCCATGGCACCAAACAGGACACGTCTGCAGAGCTAACGGCTCAGGCGCTGTCGGATGCTACTCCCCATTGGGCTGCGAGCTAAGTCAGGAGCATGAAGAGCCTTATCTCACAGCTAGCAATAACTGTTTGTAATTAAGTATCTGCTTATTGGTAATTTGAGATCAGGCTTATCGCTTGGGCCCTGTAATCTGTCAGCAAATGTGCTCGCCGAGGTATCGTTGCAGTTAATGAACTCATTGCTTCATCGTCCTTGAGTGCCAGGCTTGCAGTCGAGGGCTGTCTGGGGGTGAGCAAGGAACCAGATCCTCCTGCACTCTGGATCGAGCTGCTCCCCAAAGCTCAGTCCCACATCCACGTGTGTCCGACGGTCAGCGAGCACACACGCCACGCAAGCCCTGGCCAAACTCTGTTACTCTATTAGCAGCAAAATTGCAACGTGTTACCAGAGAGACAAACAGAACCCAAAATAAATGAGGTGGTAGATTGATAAAGGCTGTAATGAAGTCCAGGAGAGGTCCGTGGCTGGCAGGGCTTGGAGGACAGGGAGGTTTTCTAGGTAAATCGGTAACAAAGGACACAGTGGACACTGTACAGGCATCTTGACAGGGCCAGTAACACTATTACAAGTGACAGGAAAAAGGGCTGAGTAACAGGAACCATCAGCCTTAGTTTACTGACACGGGAGAAGGGCTATTAAGTCCTCACCTGAGATGTTGGACGATGATTAAAACATGTTTGGTAAGGACTTTGGTAAGGAGGGGTCACTGGGAACACGTGAGCTGTCTCTGCCCCATCAGCCCGTCACAGCCTGGCCCCGTGATCAGCCCCCCTGGGGTACCCAGCGAGGCTGTGCTGAGCACCCCAGGTCTCAGCAGGGCTCCTTCGCCCGTCGGGGCTAACGCCTGTGCCGTCCCCAGGGCGCTGACCCCCACACGCTGGCGAAGGAGCGGGAGAGCGCCCTGTCCCTGGCCAGCATGGGCGGCTACACCGACATCGTCACCATGCTGCTGGAGAGGAACGTGGACATCAACATCTACGACTGGGTGAGTGCCGCCGGGCGCAGGCTGCGGCGGGGACCGCGCCAGCGCTGGGAGCGACACCAAACCCCAGTTCACGTCGTCCCGGGCTGAGTTAGCAGCAGTGCTTTTCTCCTAGATGCTTCCCAGGCTCGCAGCACTCGTTTGCCTGCTCATGCAGTTGTTTTCGAGAAATTAATCTGGATAATAATTTTAAATGGTTTCCTCAGTTGTTCACACTGGTGATGTTACCAGCCGCGAGGAAAACAGCGCTCAGAACTTAAGGTTGTCTTTAAAATTGCACAGTTTAAAACTGATTGTATTGCACGCAGAGAATGAAACCTGCGCAGAGCTGCTCTGTGAGAAAACGCCCAGCCTGGAGCTGGGGGAGGGCGGAAAGGGGATCCCAGCGGGTTGGGGACCTGCCGCTCCGGGAGGAGCGGGGGCTGCACGAGCACAGCCCCAGCCGAGGCCGGCAGTGACGCAGCCCCTTCCCTTTCCCTGCAGAACGGCGGCACTCCCCTGCTCTACGCCGTGCGCGGCAATCACGTCAAGTGTGTCGAGGCCCTACTAGGTAACGGGGAAGATCTGCACTGAGTCCTTGGCCTCGAATCGCTGCTCGTTGGTAACCGCCTCGGGGAGAGAGCGTGACACGCCTGGGGGGAGAAACTGAGCAGCCGGGGGATGCCACGGGGGGCTGCCCAGCCAGAACGGGCATCTTTTGGGGGTCCCCTTGCCCTGTGCCTGACCCAGAGGGGACACCACGTCGGCAGGGGAGCACCGTGCCCTGATCTCCACTGCCTGCTTGCAGCTCGCGGCGCCGACCTGACGACGGAGGCAGATTCTGGCTACACCCCGATGGATCTGGCTGTGGCCCTGGGACACAAGAAAGGCAAGTGTGCCCTCCGTGCCTGGCAGGGAGCCCTGCCTTCCTGCCCTAGAAATCCTCCAGGCAATTCCCAGCTTCCAGCCTTGCTCAGGGCTTTTTTTGACCTTCCACCATAGCTCCCGGCTCTGCCACGCAGAGAAACCACAACAGAAAAATCCAGATAGGTCCTGTTCCCCTTGCTCCCCCTCCACACCAGAGCTGTGCTGGAGATAGGGCTGGGACAGGAGAGATGGGGACAGGCCCCTGGAGGAAGGGGTTTTCCAGCCTCCACTGGAAAAACAGGAGCAAAATGGTGACCGGTTCCTGCCCACAGCGATTGTGGCTTCTCACAGGCTTGGCTTCCCTGGGTTTCACTTCTCTCCCCTCCGTTAGTCCAACAGGTCATCGAAAATCACATCCTCAAGCTGTTTCAGAAAAAGGAGCTGGAGTGACGCGGCGGCTCGCGCTGCACTGCTGCAGCACCGGCGCTTCTCCCGGCCGACGCAGGGCTCTCCTCTGGGACCAACGTGGCCTCACCCAGCCGTCCCGAACCGGGCAGTGGCACGATGCTTCAATCAAGGAGCAGGCGGAGGAAGCCGGGAACTGCCTGCCCTCGGTGGATCTCTGCCTCTCCCAGAGGGCGGCACGGCCACCGCGCCTCGCCCCCGGGGACGCTCGTTCCTCAGGGCAGCTCCATTCCTGCCCTGCCCGGGCTCGGCTGCGTCCTGCACGTGTGCGTTCAGGTATCGCGTTATTGGAAGTAAACTCTAAAGCAGCCGTGTGGAGCCCTGTCCGTTGCCTCAGCCTTGTCACAGCTGCCAGTCTCTGCTCCCAGCACCAGCTACTGGGGAACCGCGAGGGGAACTGGGCCAACCAACCTCTCCAAGGCCCGCACCCTCCCAGTGCCCTGGAATTCCCTCTCCAGAGCTGTCTCTGAGCAGGGAAGCTCCCTCTTACGCCCATGAACCTGCCAAGCCCTCCCTGCACGCAGCGCTATACCCAGCCAGGGAAATATCCATAGGCGGGAGCAAAATCCCGCGGGAAGCATCACCCTGCCGGCCAGGAACCCAGCATGGCCTCGGCCGACAGCTGGCACGCTGCGATCCCGAATCGGAGCCCCACGAGGCCACAAAGAGCCGCTCCATGAAGTTCAGGGGTGGTTAGCAAAGGTGAGGGACAGCCAGAGCCCACGGCACGTGGAGGTGGCGCTCCTCACGCCCGCTCACGCCACGCACCAGCACGGCCACAGCAAACCCCAGAGGGCTCGGTCCCGGGGTGCCACTTGCCCAAGGAGCAGCCGGGAAGGAGCGGGGACACCATTTATTTGGCCGGGTACACAGGCTGTCCCCCACCAAAGGCTCGGAAGCCCAGCCCGTGGATCTCTGCACTCGCGTCCCTCTGTCACTGCCATCCCGTGGGGCGGGGGCTCCCTCTCAGCGCCTTGGGGTGCAGTTGGGGGGCAGCACGTCCCCGCTGGCAGGGTTTGCTGTCCCATTTCCCCCCACGCAGCAGAGTCCCTGTGGGGGAACACGGGCAATGAGGGAGTGTGTCCCCCCCCGTCCCTCGCCGCTGCCCTAGAGCCTCTCCCCCAGCACCCCGAGGTGGTACACCACGATCCTCCCGAAGAAGTCCGTGCTGTTCTCAAAGGTGACCTTCAGCTTATCCAGCACCGTCTCCTCCACCTGGAATCTGTGCGGGGCTCGTAAAGGAGAAAAATAGGCAGGGGGCCGCCCCAACACGTGGGAGACGCGCTCCGAGCGGGCCCCCGTGGGGCTCGCACCCTGGGGTACCACAGCCGGCGATGTCCGGATTTGCTCCAGCTCCACTGAGTTGCTTTAGTGGCAGCAAAGTGCCAGCAGGGACTCCTGGGTCTGTCGTTTAAATCGCAGCTCTGCCATCGCCGCCCCCTGCCCCTCCGTGGTGCCGGGGGGGCTCTGAACCCACCCACCAAGCCGCCTGACCCAGCCTGCAACGCGGCAAAGGATATCTGCATGGCGTTGGTGTCCTCGGGGTACAGGTCGGATATTTTCACCAGTTCTTCACCTGCTCTGCAGCCTGCGGAGGGCGAAGGTGGAGGCAGCCGTGCCGAGGCTCTGGTGCTGGGGGGGCCCCCAATGGCTGCCAAGGCCTCGGCTGCCCCCTCTCTGCCGCGGGGCCGGCAGCCACGGTCCATCTCACGGACCAGGCTCCCATCTACACCCAAAGCAGAACCCCAGGTCCTCGCTGCCCACCCCTTCTCGGCTCCAGCCCACGGCCTGAGCCCCTCTGGGGTTTGGGGAATGGCTAACAAATACCTCTGGGCCCCGCAACAGCCAGCTGTGGGATCCAGATGTGGGTAAACAGAGGCAGAGGGACCCCCACACCCCCAAACCAGCTCCTCACCTTCCAGCGTGCACAGCCGGCTGGAGAATCCCCCCTGGAACTGGATGTGAAGCTGCGAGACCTTGACGGTGCGGGGGAAATCCAGGGTCACCCACTGGCACGGGCCCTGGGGGCAGGAACGACACCGGGGCTCTGTCACGGCGGGGAGAGCGGGGTGTGCACCACCCGCATGGCCCCCGGCCCCCGGCCCACCCCCCGCCTTCGCCCGGCCCTGTCCCCCCACCTGGTCCGAGTTCCAGCACGTCTCCTCGCTGGCGTCGAACATGTGCTGCTTCCCAAACTGCTTCGCATCCCGGTTAAGCACAGAGCTCACCCTGCAGGGACACGTGCCACCATCCCGGGGACACGATGGGGACAGGGTCAGCGATGGGACTGGAGCCTCTCGCAGGCCCAGGGGACAGCGTGTGGCACCCAGGAGGGACCCGCCGGGGGGGGGTGGCCGCAGCACCCCGCTGCCTGCTGTCCCCTCGGGGGGCTGGGACTCACCGTGC
>JADKXX010009700.1:0-10883 GCA_017310255.1 Butorides virescens | reverse complement strand
CCGGCACCGGCACCGGCACCGGCACCGGCACCGGCACCGGCACCGGCTCCGCCCGCGCCGCGCCCCCGCTGCGGTGCCCGGTGCTGGCGGGGCCGGGCCGCGCGGTGGGAGCGCACCCGGGGACGGGGACGGGGGCGGGGGCGGTGGCACCGGTATCGCTACGGGAGGAGCGGGACCGATCCGGGCCAGGGGATGCGGTGGGGACACGGGGGCTGTCAGGGCCGGGGGACACCGGGGTGGGGGACACCGTGGGGACCGGGGTGGCCGGGGACGAGGGATGCTGGCCCTGGGGCTGGGGGGGGTGCTGTGGCTGAGGGCTGGGGACACGGAGGGGACCGGGGCTGTCAGGGCTGGGGATGCTGGGATTGGGGCTGGGGACAGTGGGGGTGGAGGGGACGCTGGGGTTGGGGCTGGCGGGGGGGACCAGGAGTGGGGTTGGGGGCACTGGGGTGGGTGGGCAATGGTGCTGGGGCCACTGGGGTTGTGGGGGCACCAGGACAGGGGGATGCTGGGGGGGGGGCACCAGGACAGGGGGATGCTGGGGGGACCAGGGCTCTTGGGGCTGGGGACACAAGGACTGGGGCTGAGAGGAGCTGGGGGACAGTGGCACTGGGGCCGGTGGGCCGGGGGGGCTGGGGGCCGCGGGCCGTGCAGGCAGCATGGCGCTGTGCCCTGACCCCCTGCCCAGCCCGCAGAGGAGAAGGGGCGAGGGACGGCAGGACGCCGTGGGTGCTGGCCCGTGGGTGCCCACGGGAGCCGTCCCCCTGTGGTGCCAGAGCTGGGGGCGCCTCGGCCCCCCACCCCTGCCCCCGGATCCCCAGCGGTGCTGCCAGCGGTTCCCTGGCAGGGAGGCAGCCGGGAAGTTTCGCATCCCTGGGGTGCCCCCGGCTGCCAGGGGGCAGGCAGGGCTGGCAGTGCAGTGGGGGCTCAGCACCACGGGCAGGATGAATCCCAGCCTGTATGCCCCAGCATGGGGATGCGGCGAGGCCGGGCTGGATGGACGGGGGGCTGTTGGGACGGACAGACGTGGGTGCGGGTACCGGTGAGGGGTTTGTGGCTGCTTGGGGGCTCCTCGCTCCCACGGCCCGGGGGCTCGGCAAACCCCGCGCCGGTGGGGAGGACGGTGCCAGAGCCCCGGCTCTGCGCCAGGCCCGCCGGCTCCGTGTCCTCCTCCCTGCTGTCGGTGCCAGGCACCGGTGCTGCTTTCGGAGTCGCTCGCCGGCGTGCGGCCGAGCCATCGGCGGGGATGGGGCCGGGGGCTTGCGGGGCCACCGCGCTGGCTTTGGGGCTCCCGCGGCGCGTTCAGCTTCCCAGGGAGAGGCAGAAAGCGGGAGGGGAAATAAATAAATAAATAAATAAATAAAGGAAAACCTAAAAAGAAGAGCAAATTCTAAAATAAAGGCTGCAGACTGTCTGCCTAATAAAAATCGCACCCAGCGAAGGGCCCATATTGGCCGGGATCACAGTTTTCCGAGGTGCTAATTTATTCTCGCAGGCTGGGGGGGAGCGGGAAGCGTCACGTTGCCTGTGCGATGTGACGGCAGCGAGGGTTGCAGAATTCCTTTGTTGTGGGCAGAGAGGAGGGGACGCGGAGCCAGCCCCACCGCCGGGCTCCCGCCGCGGCCGCGCAGCCCCGGGGGGGCCCTCGGCAGACGCCCCCCTCCCCGTTGGGGCGGTGGGGGCATCGTGGTGCTGGGAGGGAGGTGGGGGCTGCAGGGGGGCTGGTGGCTCCGGCGGGGTTGGGTGCGGGGGGTGCAGGATCAGCCCCGCCATGGCGGGGGGGGGGGGGCACTGAAGGGCTGTGTCTGCGCTGGTGGCACTGGGGACTGGAGTGACCCATGGGGACAGCAGAGGTCACAGGGTCTGTGCCCTGGCTGGGGGGCAGCTGGGGGCACCCCCAGGACTGGGGCATCCCCAGGGTGGGGGCACCCCCTGTCCTGCTGCATCCAGGCGGCCTGGGTGGGTGGGCAGCGCCCCCTCTCCCCTCCCACCCATCCCAAGCTCGTGTCCCCCCACTGTCCCAAATGTCCCCTCTGCTCCATGGGGATCCCCGGGTCCGCAGTCACCCCCAGCCCAGCCCACGGCCTGGGGCAGGTTGGGGTGAGAGGAGACCCCAAAACTGGCCGGGTCGTCCCAGCGCCCAATGGCCTGTGAGGAATTAAGCTATGTTTCAGCTGAAGCTAATCACCAGCCCCGGCTTTGCATATTCATGAAGCAGATGAATTATTCATGAGGTGACAGCTAGTGACAGATGTGAAAATGTTCGCCTGGGTTGGGGGGGAGCAGCTTTGCACCGGCGTTATTTTAAATTTCTCTCGTCTGCCGTTCCCCCGGCTGGGGCTGGGCTGCTCGGGGGACGGGGACACGCTCCTTGTCCCCGAGGGGGCCCAGCCGTGTGGCACTGGGGACATCGCTGTGCCCTGAGCCCATGGCATCGCCCCGGCTGCGGAGGGAGGCACCCCCCGTGACATTCAGCCCCTTGGGCTTGCGGTGGCATGGCCAGCGCTGGCTCCCCGTGCCACCCACCTTGTCTTGCTGTCACCCCTGGGGGGGGCACGGTGATGCCTGGCACGGCTGAGCCCGCGGCCCCTTCCATGGGGACCCCGGCTGGATCCTGCCCCAGCGGGATGGGGCTGATGCTGCTCCCCCCCCCCTTGGCACAGAGGCTGGTGGTGCTGAGCCATGCTGGCAGCAGCATTCCCCTGCCTGCGCTGGGGAGCCAGGATCTGGCCAGGGCTGATCCCAGCGGTGCCAGGGGGTCGGGACTCGGCCGTGCCAGCCCTGGGCTGCCTCGCTGGTGCTGCCGGAGCCGGATTGTGGGTTAGTGGATCAAGAGGGGGTGGGAGGGAGTCGGTCTCAATAATTAAGGAGGCGCCGAGGCTGGGCGGACGCTGCTTGGCTGTGGCTTTGGCAGCCCCCGGCACGGCGTGTGGGTCTTCGTGCGGGGGACGCCGCGTGTGGTGGCTCCAGCGCCGGCAGGGATGGAGGCTGCCGTGCCGCTCGCCCTGACCTTGGGATAAACTTTTTGCTGGCTCAGCGCAGGGCCGGGCTCGGCGGGGGCAGCAGCCGGGGGTCCGGAGAGGGGCTGGGGGGAACGGAGGGAGCGTGGTGGGGACCCTCCTTTGTCTCTGTGGCTCAGGGCAGAGCCGCCGTGCCGCTGGGAACGTGGACCCCGTGGGCTTCGAGGGCAGGGGTGGCAGCCTGGTGGCCCCAGGGGAGCCGCAGGCTGGGGCTGGGTGTCCTGTCCCCGGGGTGGGGGGAGCCTGGGACCCCCGGGCCCCTGCTCTGGGTTCCCCAAGGAGGCAGCGGGTGCTGCCAGCAGGGCCGGCCTTTCCCACCGCGGCACCGTCCCTGCTGCGAAAGCAAAACCTGCAGAAATGCTGATGTCAGGGGAGGCGAGGGCGCAGCGGGAGCCGTGCAGCCCTGTGGCCCCCAGCCCCCCGACCCTGGCAGTGCCCGCTCCCCTGCTGCTGCCAGCCTGGGCTGCCCCCGGAGGGGTCGGGGACCACGGTCCCAGCCAGGCAGCCCCGGCACGGTGTGCGCCCCGCTCTGCAGCCGGCTGGGGTAGTGGGTGCAAATCCAAAGAGCAACTTCTCTGTTTAACATTTAAATAAACCCCGGGCTGTTTACCCAGCGGCGCTGCCCGGCGTTTGCTCAGCGAGGACCCGTCTCCAGAACAGCGGCTCTGGGTAAACAGCCGAGAGCTTAGAGGAGTATTTATACGCTGGCACATCAACGCGGCTCTTCGGGGTCTCTCGGGTCCCTTCAGCTCCTGCTCCCTCCCACCCGCCCCCCCTGACGTGGCCCTGGCCCCGCAGTTTGGGGCTGGTGGCCCCGGGTTGCAGCTGGAGCAGCCGCGGGCTGGGAAGGAGGAGGATGGAGAGGAAGGTCTCAGGGGTGCTGTGGAGAGGTGTCGGGGAGCAAGACTCGGTCGCTGTTGTCCCACGTGGTGCCCTTTGATGAGAAAAGTCGCCTGGATGCTGCCGGGGGGAGCGTCGGGGGATGCAAAAAAGAAAAGGGATGAAAAAGGGTGATTCGTGCCCAGGGACGTGTGTGGGCATGGCACCCAGGGCACCCTTCTCCCCCGGCGCTGGGTGTCTTGGATGTCCCCGTGCCACCCCCCCAACCCACCCTCACCCAGCGGGTCCTGGGGCCATCGCTTGGTGAAGGCCATGGGCGCCACCCCAGAGCCCCCCCATCCCACGCCCGGGTGCTGATGGTTTGTGCTGGAAGAGCTCCTGCCACCCCGGAAAATCAAAATTAGCACTTAATGGGCTGTGCTGAGCGATTTATTTCCCCCACTCCCCCCGTAGTGGGAAGACAAGGAAAAGTTTGGTGCTGGCGAGGCTGCGGGCCGGGGGGGTTTCCTTCCCGGAGCATCCCCGGGTGGGGAGGAAGGAGCTGCCGTCGTGCTGGTGGTGCCATGGAGCGGCCCTGGGGCTGCCCCGGGGGTTTTGGGCTCCCGGGGGCTGTGGCCGGGGAAGGCGCAGTGAGCCACAGCCCGCTCCCCGCTCCGCAGCCTCCCGGGAGGAGGAATTTCCCCCCGCGGCCGGAGCCGGGGTCAGGTCACCCCCTCAGCTTCTCTCAGCAGCTGGGTTTGGAGGCAGAAAGCCCCGTGGAGCTGCTGCAGGAGGGAAGGGGCTGCAAACGCTTTCTTCTTTAGAAGAGAGGAGATAAAACCCAGATTTGCGCCCCCCAAAAGGCCCTTTTCCAGCGCTGAACACGGGGGGTCTCCTTTTTTCTTGCCATTTTGCTCTTTCTTTCTATTTTTGTCCCATAAAAGCAGAAGGGACAGAATGAGAAATCAAGGGCTGGAAAATGGAGCAACAGGGATGGGGGAACCTGCGGGCTGAGCCGAAGCCTCGGCTCCGGGCAGCTGGGAGAGGGATGGGGGGCTCCTGGTGTGTCCCCCCCCCCAAAGCCAGGCGCTCCCCAGCTCACTGTCCTGGCTGGGGGTCAGCATCAGAGCCGGGGGACCCGTGTGGGGACCAGCACCCCCCATGCTGGATCTGCCAGTGCCCGGGGGCCCCTGGGTCTGGTTGAGCTCACAGGCACGTGGTGCTGAGCCCCAGTGCGGCCCCGTTTGGGGGTGCTGGTTGCGTCCCTGCTGCCTCCGCTTGGCCGGTTTGGTGGTGGAGGGGTGTGGGACCCTGGTTAAAATCCCAAACAAAGCCCAAGCCGGGTGCTGGTTGTGGTGGGAGCCGGGTGCTGGTTGTGGTGGGAGCCGGGTGCTGGTTGTGCCCAGGCTGGGCGAGCGATTTGTCCGACTTCCCTCCAAGCCCGGTGGCCACCAAATGGTTTCGAAAGCCCCGGTGGCTGCTGCAGTCAAGCAGATGGATGGGCGATCTTCGGCGAGCGGCGGTGCCGGCTTTGTGCTCCCCGCGCCGCACGCCGGCTCCGGCAGCCGGAGGCGCCCGCTGCATGTTAATGCTGGGGGCAGAGCGGGGGCCGGCCCCGGGGCTGCCGGCTCTGCCGCGGCCGGGCTGGGGGGCTGCGGGACCCCCGGCCTTGCCTGCTGCCCCCCCGCCCCCGGAGACACGCGTCCCACCACCAGCGAGTGGGTGCGGGGGTGTCACCGTGGGTGGCACTGGTGGCAGGGGACGCAGAGGGACACCCTGGCGGGGCGGCGATGGGTGGCACCCCGTCCTACGTCCCGTCCCCACGCTGGCTTCACGCCGAGAGGGAAATCAAACTCTCTCCAGCCCGATGGCATCGTGCTAAGGGGGGGCTAATCCTGCCCTCCCCGCCGCCCCCGGGGGCTGGTGTCAGCGCGGCCCCGCGGTGATTTGTGGCCCGAGGGAGCGGCAGCCGCGGCGCCCCAGGCTCCCCCCGCTCTCGTTGCAGGTCAAGGATGGTCCATGGGATGGGGGATGCCGGCTGCCGGCTCCTGCTCGGGCTCTGCCTCCTCCCCGTCGCCGTCCTGGGTAAGCGCCGCCAGCGCTCCCTTCCCGGGGCGAATGAGCCCAGAACGGTGAACAGCGGCAAATCGTGAACTCGCAGCCGTAATAATTAGTGAGGGTGAATAATAACCGGGGGGGGGGGGGGGAGTGGGCTGTGGGCCCCCAGCCCCCCACGCCTCCCTGCCCTGGGCTGCGGGGGGATTAGCGAGGGAGAAGCCCCCAGGCGAGCGTGGACGTCCCCCACGCTGGGATCCCTGCAGGCGAGGCCTTAAATCCTTAATCCCCATGGCGGCACCCCTGGCCCCCTCCCCGCCACGGAGCTGAGCCCCCCGGGGATTTGCCGTATCTCTGACCGGGAGAGCCCCCCCCCATCCTGCATGGTGGGGGCATCACGGCATCCTGCTGCATGGGGGGGGGGAATTGGGATCCCCCCGCCCTGGTACCCTCCTGGTGAGGGCTGGGGGTGCGATGGAGGATGGGGAGCTGGGGGGGAAGGTGCCGGGGGGGGGGGGGGATTAGTGGCCGTCCCCAGTCCCCAGCCAGCTGGGCTCTGCGGGGAGCATCCCCCCGACCCTGATGCGGGCAGGGGGAGCTGCGCCACGGGGGCTTCCGAGGCTTGGGGGATTTGCGGCGGTGGAGCCGGGAGCCTGCACAGGCTGGGGCAGGATTAGTGCGGGAGGAGGAGGAGGAGGAGGAGGAGGTCGCAATCACTGCCACGCTTTATCCCGGCGTGGGGGTGTCCTCCCTGTGGGTGCCAGAGGGGTTGGATGGCACGGGGGCGTTGGCGCGGGGTCCGCCTCTGCGGGCAGGGATGGGGAGCTCTGCTGTCCCCCCGGGGGTGCTGTGGGACCTGGGGGTGCAGAGCAGCGGTTGCAGCCTGGCAGCAGCCTGGGGGGGGGACGGGGACTCGGCCGAGCTGGGGTTCAACCCCAGAGGGGCAGATTTAACCGGCAAAGTTGGTCTGCAGCCGCTGGGCGGGGAGGCTGCGCGTCGTCCCACTTCCTTGGGGGCTCAGGGGTGCCTGGTGCGGAGCCCCCCAGCACCCTGCGGTGCCCCCAGCTCTCCCCAGCCCTGCAGGCGCTCCCGCCGTCCATCCCCCTGGTATCTGGGCGCCTCTCCCCGCAGGCTCTCAGGACGATGGGAAGGTGATCCACATCAACAGGGTGCAGCACCAGCCCGTGCGCGTGGGGCTGGGGGAGCCCGTGGCCCTGCCCTGCCTCTTCCTGCTCCAGCCCTCCGCCTCGCTGGGGCCCAACGAGCCCCCCGACCCCCCCCGCGTCAAATGGAGCAAGGTGCGCTCGGCCACCGGCCAGAGGGAGGACGTCCCCATCCTGGTGGCCAAGGACAACGCGGTGAAGGTGGTGAAAGCCTACGAGGGCCGGGTGTCCCTGCCCGGCTACCCCCGCGACCGCTACAACGCCACGCTGCTGCTGCGCGCCGCCCGCGCCAGCGACGCCGGGCTGTACCGCTGCGAGGTGGTGGCCGGCATCGATGATGAGCAGGACCTGCTGCCCCTGGAGGTGACGGGTGAGCCGGGCACCGCGGCAGGGGTGGCATTGCTGGGGGGGGGGTCCGTGGGTACCGCGGCGGGGTGGCATGTGCGGGTTGTGCACCCTGTGCAAGCTGCGGACCCCCATGTGAGCTGTGCTAGCTGTGCAAGCCGTGCAAGCCGTGCACCCCATGCAAGCCGTGCACCCCATGTACCCCATGCACCCTGTGCAAGATGTGCAAGCCGTGCACCCCATGCAAGCTGTGCAGCTCGTACAAGCTGTGCACCCCATGTACCCCGTGCACCCTGTGCAAGCTGTGCAAGCCATGCACCCTGTGCAAGCTGTGCACCCCGTGTACCCCGTGCAAGCCACACACCTTGTACAAGCCGTGCACCCCGTGTACTTTATGCACCCCGTGCAAGCCGTGCACCCCATGTACCCTGTGCACCCCATGCAAGCTGTGCACCCTGTCTACTCCATGCAAGCCACACACCTTGTACAAGCTGTGCACCCTGTGTACTTTGTGCAACCCGTGCAAGCCGTGCACCCCATGCACTTTATGCACCTCGTGCAAGCCGTGCACCCCATGTACCCTGTGCACCTTGTGCACCCTGTGCAAACTGTGCACCCCATGTACCCTGCGCACCCCATGCAAGCTGTGCACCCATGCACCCCGTGCAAGCCCTGCACCTCATCCAAGCCGTGCAGCCCGTGCACCCCACGCACCCCGTGCGCCCCGTACAAGCCGTGCATCCACCGCTGCCCTTCCAGGCGTCGTCTTCCACTACCGCCCCGCGGGCGAGCGCTACGCACTGACCTTCGCCGCCGCCCGCCGCGCCTGCCTGGACAACTCGGCCGTCATCGCCTCGCCCCAGCACCTCCAGGCCGCCTTCGAGGACGGCTACGACAACTGTGACGCGGGCTGGCTGGCCGACCAGACCGTGCGGTAAGCGTGCAGCGGGGGCTGCCGGTGGGCGCACCTCACCGCGGGCGGCCGTGGAGCTGAGCACCCGCCGTGCCCTCCTCCGGCAGGTACCCCATCACCCTCTCCCGGCCTGGCTGCTACGGAGACCGCAACAGCCTCCCCGGCGTCCGCAGCTACGGCCGGAGAGAGCCCGGCGAAGAGTACGACGTCTACTGCTACGCCCGGGAGCTGCGAGGCAAGTGGCGCTGGGGGCGGGCGCGCGGGGACGTCCCCCCGGGGAGCGGCTGTGGCCGGGAGCGTGGGCATCTCCGTGCATCTCCTGCCTGCCGTGGGGACGGGTGCCGGCGCCGTGCTCGGCGTCGCCCTCGGCGCTGGTGCCTGGTGGGACGGCGTGGCTCTCGTGCTCGAGCCATGGAGGCTTCCAAAAATCCCCCCTGGGCTCCAAGGCGCCGGGACCGTCACGGCTTTCTGTCCCCGCCTCCCCAACGGGCTCTGCTCTCTTGCAGGGACGGTGTTTTACGCCACGGTGCCGGGGCGGTTCAGCTGGCAGGGGGCCTGGAGGCACTGCCGCGGCCGGGGGGCTCTGTTGGCCACCACGGGGCAGCTCTACCTGGCCTGGCGTGAGGGCCTGGACCAGTGCGACCCGGGCTGGCTGGCCGACGGCAGCGTGCGCTACCCCATCCGGCTCCCGCGCAGGAAATGCGGCGGCGAGGCCTCGGGCGTCAGGACCCTCTACCAGTTCCCCAACCGCACCGGCTTCCCCCCCGCCGCCTCCAAATTCGATGCCTACTGCTATAAAGGTAAGGGGGGACCGGCTGCGATGCCGGCACCGGCTTCCCTCCCCCCCCAGGACCCCCGCCAGCCCTGGCCCTTCTTCCCTTGGGAATCGCTTGGGCATGGCTGGGAAAATTGCTGCGGATGAATATTTAATTGGGGAATTAATGAGATAAATGAGGAGAGCTGCACTGGGAGGGAGCCCAGCTCCGTGCATCGCCCTGGCGTGGCGCAAGGCTGGGGGATGCGGTGCCTGGTACCAAGCCCCGGGGCGGGATGCGGGTCCCCGCTCAGCCCCTGGATGCCCACCCTGGTCCCACCGCTGATGCTCGGGGTCTCACCCAGCACACGCGGCCACGGGGCAGAGGGAGCCGGAGGAGCCGGTGTCGCCCACCCCCGACCCGCCGGGCAGTGACAACGTGCTGGTGGAGCACGGCGAGGACCTGGGCACATCGGGGGACGCCCGAGACCCCCTGCGTGACCGCTACAGCCTTCTGCCGCAGCCGGGGCCCGTGGGGCTGGGTGAGGATGAGGATGAGCAGTTGCGGCCGGCGAGCAGCAGCCCAGCGGCACAGCGTGGGGACCTCCCTGGGGCTGCACCGTCCCGGGCGCCGGTGGCTCGTGGCCTGGGGCCGGGCGATGGCACATCCCTGCCTCCCACCGCGGCCTCCTTGCCGGCATGGCCCCATGAAGATGAAGCCCTCAACGTGGTGGACCAGGCGCCGGTGAGCTCTTGGCAGGAGCTGGACAGCACCAGCCCAGCACCGCCAGTGCGAGAAGCCCCTGGCCCCGAGGAGCCCCCGGCCGCCCTCCTGCCATGGTCCCAAAGCCCAGCCCAGGAGCGCGTCACGGGCTCAGCGCTGGCACCGCCCGGGCTGGGGACAGCCCCCAGCACGGCAGCAGAGACCCCCAGCACCCCAGCGGCCAGCTCCCGCGCCCCGAGGCGGAGCAGCTACGCCGGGCTGAACGGGCGCCACTTCCAGCTGCAGCGGCAGAGCCGGGACCCCGCGGTGGGGGCTGGGCACCCCACGGTGGGGGCTGGGCACCCCACGGTGGCTGGGGACCCGGCAGGGACGGTGACGCAAGCCCCCATCCTGGCCCTGGAGGTGAAGGGGGCTGCAGCCAACGCGGTGGAGACGTGGAGCATCCCCCGTGCCGGCACCGAGAGCCGCCAGCGGGAGGGCACCTCCTCGCCCTCCAACGCGGTGCAGGAGGAGATCGGCCCCGGTAAGTGATGCCTGAAAGTGGCTGGGGGGGCCCTGGCGGGGGCTGCGCCGACGTGGGGACCCCATGGCTGCGCCGTCTCTTTCAGAGCTGATGGCACCGGCCACCGCCCCAGCGTCCCCCTCGCCACAGGCGCCTGCCCGGAGGGATTCACCGCGGTGGAGCCCCCGCGCAGCCGCCCACAATCCTGGGGGGCCCTCACGGACACCCCCTCCGCCGTCCCCATCCCTCCCTGCCTCCGCCGTTCCCCGCAATGCTCCCAGCCACCGGGACATCACCACGGTCAGGGCTGAGCCCCGCACCCTCAGGGCCCGCGGGGACTCTCCCCGGCCCCCCGGGGATGCCACTGAGGACTTCTCCGGGGACGCCCTCTCCCAGGAGGATGGCGGCTCCGTCCCACCGCGGCCCCCACTGCCCCCGGCCCCGCTGGTGGCTGAGGGCCCCGAGGTGGCCCCGCAGCCCCACGGTGACAGCGGTGACGGCAGCGGGTCCCCAGGCGATGGCTCGCTGGAGAGGCAGAGGAAGGCGCTGCCCTTCTTTCACCCAGCCAGCCCCTCCGTGGGGCACCCC
>JADKXX010009698.1:0-30865 GCA_017310255.1 Butorides virescens | reverse complement strand
CCCCAGCCCCAAATGTGATGGGGTCGGACGCTGGGCCTTGCAAAAAGCGGGTGCCCCAGCCCCAAATGTGATGGGGTCAGACGCTGGTCCTTGCTGGGGGTCCCCAGCGCTGGATCCCCTCTTGATGTGCCGGGCAGCCCAGGGAAGGCACACGCAGCCGCATCCTTCTCTCGCCCAGTGCTGAGCACCTTCCCGGACCATCACGGGGAACGCCCCCCACCCCGCCCAGCCAAACCAGGGAGCTCCGTGCCTCAGTTTCCCCCCCCCCGGGCTGTTACCGTTGAGGTTGGAGGTGAAGCAGAAGGCGTCGTAGTGCTCGCTCTCCTTGTGCCGGTAGCCGTAGTTGCGCACCCCCACCGGCGTGTCCTTGCGGCCGCACTCCTCCCGCGGGCGGGAGATGGGGTACTGTACCGAGCCGTCCTCCAGCCAGCCGGCGTTGCACCAGTCCATGCCCTCCAGCCAGGCCTGGTGCAACTGGTCGTGCGAGGCCAGGATGCCGTCCTGCTCCAGGCACGCCTGCTGCGCCTCGTGGAAGTTCAGGGTGTAGCGACCCAGGCGCGGGTGGTAGGGGAAGATGACGCCTGGGGGGGGCACGGAGAGGAGGGCTGGGCTCTGGGGTGTGTGGGGGGGTGTCTCTCCCCCTTATTTTGCAGCTGCACCCAACGAAGGGGGTCGTTGCGCCAGCACAAGGCACCGGGAGCCGGTGGGGAACGGGAGCGGCTGCAGAGCCCAGCGGAGGGGAGCTGCCGTCGTCTCTGCTCGGGGAGTTTGGGTGCTCCGGGCTTTGCTGGGTTGCTGAACCCCAAAGCTCCCCCACCCTGCGACCGCAGAGACCCTCACAGCACCCCCAGGCTCCGGGGGCTGCTGTGCTGGGACCTGGGGACATCAGTGCCTGGGGTCTCAGCCGAGCCCCGGTGTCCCCAGAGCGAGCCTGTACCAGCCCAAGGCGCACGGCTGCGCCTCCCAAGCCCCCCAAAAAGGGGTTTCCCCCTTCCCCAGCATCCCCAGACGCAGCAGCCCATCCCGGAGGCTTGGAGCCGCGCACGGCACCAACGCTGCTGCCACGTCCCGGTCCTCCCCGGTGCTTTACGAGGCCGTGCCACTATCTATCTCCGGCATTTATTAGCTGCCAGCGTGTAAACCTGGAGCAACAATAAAAGCCAATAACAGAGGCAATAAACCACGGCACACGCCAGGAAAAACAACCGGCCGTAAAGCAGGACCGAGCCCAGCTCGGGAACGCGGCACCGGGAACCATGGCCTGGCCACCCCACATGGGACACGGGGACACCTGGGGTCCTCCCTGGCCTTGCCCCCCCTCCCTGCAGTAGCCGTGCCGCTACCTTCGAGGTCCAGCTTGACCATGCCGGTGTCGTCCTCGAGCTCGTTGGTGACCTCGCACTCGTAGCGGCCGTAGTCTTGCAGGGTGACGTTGCGGATGATGAGCGAGGCGTCGCCGAAGCCGTCCTCCTGCAGAGCCGTGCGGCCGCGGTAGCTGCCGAACGCCCGCCGCGCCTTCCCCAGCGCCACGAAGACGTCCACGAAGGCCATCGGCTCCGTCACCTTGGTCCACTTGAGGCGGATCTCGGCCGGGTCGTGGGCGGCCACGTCGTAGTGGTACCGGCAGGGCAGGATGATGGTGCCGCCCCGGTGCGTCACCACCTTCCCCGGGGCTGTTTGCACGACCACCGTCCCGCTGTCACCCTCTGCAAGGGACGCCGAGCTCAGGGAAGTCCCTGTCCCAAAGCCTGCCCCTGTCTCCCCCCTGGGCAGCACTGGCACATGGGCAGGACCCACGGCGGGGACGGGCTGGGGCCGTGGGGCAGGCGGGGGAGCCACCTTTGGGGGGAATTTCCCTCTTTGGGAGGCTTTGCAAACCCCGAGGAGGGTTGGGCAGCTCCTGGCCAAGGCAGGGGGGGCGCAATGGAAGCCCCAGAGCCCCTGATCATGGTTTAATGGATGTTAAACCCAACGCCCGATGGCTGCAGGACGCCCTCACCCCGTCCCATCCCAGGGGTCCAGCTCAGCTCCCCGCTGCAGCCCCCCATCCCCACTCACCCATGACATGGACCACCTTCTTCCGTCCCCGGGTGCTGAGCAGCGCGTCGGAGACGAGGACGCCGGTGAGGAGCAGCAGAGCTGCTGGGCCAGTGGCCCAGGGGCCTCGGGGACGCATCTGGGGGGGCAAGCAGAGCCCCTTAGCACCCACCGGCCCCCCAGGGAGGAGAGCGGCAGAGGGGAGCAAACCCACGCTCTCCCCGACCCCCCAGGGATGCTGGTCCCCAACCCGCACCCCGTGGGGGCTGTGCCAGCCAGGGGAAGGAGATGCTGTCACCCACCAGCCCCCCACCCCGTCTCCCACCTCGCCCACCCCAAGCAGAGGGGGGGTGACTGGCAGCGCTGGGTCACCCACTGCCTCCCCAGGCCTGCAGGGACCCCCGCGCCCCCCGGCCTGCGCCGGCGCTGAACTCCGGTTCACCCGCTCAGTTACAGCCGGGATGAATATTTCATGGCAGCCGCGCGGGGCCGGATCTCCTGAGTTATTTATGGCAGCGCTGGCACATCTGGAAACTGAACTGATGGCGTGGGAGTGGGCTGCGCCTGCCGGAGCCCCCCAGAGCCCCCCGGCCGCCTGCCCCGCGCCACGGCCCCCCTTCCCCAGGGACAGCCGGGGGGAAACCGGTGCCGGAGCCCCCCTGCTCCCCAGGGGCTGCGCCCCCCCCCCCCCCCGAGCCCTGGCTCTGCAGCGATGTCCCAGACCCCAGCCCGGGCAGCCCGGGTGGGTCCCCCCGGGTGGAATGAGGCTCCCGTGGGGCCGGGGAAGGGGAACCAGGGCTTGGCTGGGGGACAGGGGGTCCGGGGCTGCCCCTCCGGGGGGCCCGGGGCTGCTCTGCTGGGGTTCCCGGTGCCGGGCAGGGGGTCCGGGGCAGCCCCCCCGGGGGTCCCGGGGCCGGGCGGGGTCAGGGGGAGCGGGGCAGCCCCGGCTCCCCCCCCCCCCCCCGCCGGCGGCCCCGGGGCCGGTGCGGTGTTGCAGTGCGGGACACTGCGGCGGCAGCCCCGGGGCTGCGGGACGCCGGTGCCCGGGAGCGGGCAGCGCAGCGCGGGGGGACCCGGCCCGGCCCGGCTGCCGCCCCCCGCCCCCCCGCCCCGCCGGGAGCAGCCTCCGCCCGGGCTACCGGTACCGGGGGTCCCGTCCCGGCTCCCCGCGGCCGCAGCGCAGCGAGCGGAGCCGCCGCAGCCCCCGCACTCACCGTGTCTCGGCGGGCGCCGGTGCCGGCCCGCGGGAGGGGCCCGGCCGCAGGAGCGCTCCGGGGCCGCCGGTGCTGCCGGTGCGGCTCCGCGCAGGGGGCGGCACCGGGAGCTCGGCCCGGCCCTGCCCCGGCTCCCGGCGCTGCGCAGGGCCGCCGGCTCGCCAAGGTCACCGGCCCGCCCGGCCCCCCGGGACCCCCGGTACTGCCGGGACCCCCGGCCCCCCGGGACCCCCCGTGCTGCCGGGACCCCCGGCCCGGGCTGCGGGCGGCGAACCCGCGGGGTAATGGGAGTTGTGCCGGGTAAATCCCCCCCCCAGGCGCTGCAAGGACAGCCCGGAGCCGCCGACAGCACCCCCACGCGTGTGCACACCCACCCGTGCGCACCCACCCGTGCACGCGCACCCACCCATGCACACACGCACACCCACCCACCCGTGCACACCCACCCGTGCACACCCACCCGCCCATGTGCGTACCCCCACCCGTGTGCAGACCCCCCCACGCTCACACACCCCTGCCCACCCGTGGGCATCCCCAGCACACGCGGGGGCACCCCTTCCCCCGGCTCCCCCGCAGCCCCTGCACCCCAAGGGCAGGAGGGGGCAAACTCGGGCAGCTCCCCCCAGCCCCCCGGGGAACCGGCAGGGCCCCGGCCGATGACGGGGGGGCCGGTGAGGTCCTTGGGCCGCCGGCACAGGGTGACACCCCCAGCGGGAGCACGGACACGGGTTCAGAAGCAGCACCCACACTCCTTTATTTTGTAAACAGTGTTTTCCTGGCACGGTCCCCACTCCTGCGTCCTTCTGGTGTGGCCAGGAGCACCGGGGTGGGACGGGCCCCCATGGCCCCCAGGGGACCCGCTGGGAGGGGAGCCTGGCTCCTGCAGCCCCCCCCGCCAGTGAGACCCCCCCGAGCCCAGGCGAGGGCAGGGCCGTGGCTGCAGCGATGCCCCCGCAGAGCACCCAGGGCCCCCCCAGCGCACCCCACAACAGTGGGGACCGGAGCATCCCTGCGGACACCCCCGCCAGCCAGGCCCCACCGCAGGCTGCTCCGGCTGCTCCCGCAGTGGGGAGAGGGGAGATGGGCAGCAGCCCCCCGGGGCGGGCAGGACCCCTCACTGGTGCTTCTTGCCCCCGTGCAGGCTGGCGGGAGCGGGGGGCAGGAAGAAGGCCGGGCAGCGCAGGCAGCGGAGGGCCAGGAGCTGGGGGCCCAGCGCGTAGAGGACGTTGGTGAGGAGGAAGCTCCACCAGACGTCGTCAGGGGTCTGGTAGGGGAAGGGCGTGCGGGCGTGCAGCGAGGAGCCCAGGTGGGAGAACTGAGCCTGGGGACACAGGGCAGGGGTGGCACCGCGGGGGGCTGGCAGCGGGGGGCTGGCCCGGGGCAGCCCACCCGGCACCAAAGGGTGTTCCGCAGGAGCACACCCAGCCCGTCCTATCTATAGACCTGCGGGCTGGCTCCAGCCTATTTCTGTCAAACTCATCCCCGGCTCCATTAAGATCCACCGAGGCCAAAGCAATTACCAGGCAGCGGCGGTGGGAACTGCTCCACATGCAGCCGCGGGTACGGATCCGTCCCCCCACGCTCAGCCCTGGCTCCCTGCTTGCTCGCTCCTGGCCGGGACCAAAACCCAGCCCGGGGGTCCCCAGTGCCCCCCCACCCTGCAGCCAGGGGACGGGCGATGGGGCAGCCCTCACCTGGGCGACAGCGCCGGCGAACACCAGGCTCCAGTCGGGCAGCCAGGAGCAGCCGGGCAGCACCAGCCCGTAGATGCAGAGGCAGAAGAAGGGGAGGACGTAGAACATGTAAACCAGCATCTGGGGGGGGACACGGAGAGGGTCACCCCGTCCCTGGTGGTACGGGGGGCTCCAGCCCCGCCTC
This sequence comes from Butorides virescens, assembly GCA_017310255.1. Classification (NCBI taxonomy): domain Eukaryota; kingdom Metazoa; phylum Chordata; class Aves; order Pelecaniformes; family Ardeidae; genus Butorides; species Butorides virescens. Next base: position 25,736 of record JADKXX010009698.1, on the reverse strand, counting down.
AGCCCCACTCACCTGCACTTTGGGGTAGGCGACAGGGTCACGCAGGTACGGCTCGTGCTGGTAGATGTACTCGAAGCATGAGTCGGCGGGACAGTCCAAAACCACCTGGGGACGTGGAGAGTGGAGGGGAGGTGGGCGCGGGGCGGATGCACCCACCCTGGGCGCCCTGCGTCCCCTCCAGGACCCCCTGCAGGTGCCCAGTGCTCACCATCCCCCTGAAGAAGGTGAAGGCAGCGGTGAGGAGCAGGACCAGGACCAGCCCCACGTCCTGGGGCCGCTGGTACAGGGGCTTGCGTTGCTCCTCTGCAACCTGGGAGAGGAAAAGGCCGGATTTTCAGCTCTGCACCCTGTGGTCCAGCCCCGGGAGGGGGATAAGGCTGGCGGCTCCCCGTGCAGCTCCCCGCAGAGCTCCTGCCCTGGCTCCCCGCTCACCTTCTCGGGGCTGAGGCACGGCAGGGCCTTGGGCTGCTGGAAGAGCCGAACCCCGGCCCAGGTGGGGATGAGGACGTAGGGCAGGTTGAGCAGGAAGGCAGGGCTGAGGTCGGAGCTGTATTTCCCTGGGGAAGGAGAGCACGTGGGAGGCACGGCGGCGAGCTCGGCGCCCAGTATTGATACCCACTGCTTGCCCCCAGGTCAGCACCTTCCTCCTCTGCCAGGGAGCAAACCCGCCGGACAGACAGGGGGATGGAGGCAGCCTGGAGGGACCAGCGAGGGCTGGAGGTGGAGCTGAGCCCCCCTGCGCACCCCCGTACCTATCAGGTTCCCGAGCAGGAAGACAACGATGCTCATCATCAGCGAGCCCAGCCAGAAGAGACCCAGGTTCCTGTAGCTCTTTCTGCAGAGACAGCGGGGATCAGACACCCCAGCCAGGCTCCGAGCCCCCCTCCTCGCAAAATCTGGGACCCTCCCACCCCCGCGAGCCCCCCCAAGCTCGCCTCCCCACCGCCGTCCCCGCTCACCTCTGGCCGATGGCCGCGATCATGGCGAGGTAGAGCCCGTAGTGGACGATGCCGTCCCAGTAACAGATCATGATGCCGTGCGCCGTGCGCAGGTAGGGCTCGCCCTGCCCGGGCGGAAGGGCGGCCGGCGGGGGGGGGGGGGGGGGGGGGGGCAGGCACCCTCCTCCCCAGGGAACCCCACGGGAGCCGGGGCTGCTCCCTGCGTGGTCCCTCTGCGGCAGGAGCAGCTTTGGGGGAGCGGGAGCAGCATCCGTGCTCGCCCCGGGTGCGCGGGGCTGCTGGTGGCGGGGGCCGGGAGTGCGAGCGCCCGAGGGGGGGCGAGGTGCTACCTCTCTGACGTAGAGCTCCACGAAGCCCGCGATGTAGCCATCCTCCTCCAGCGAGATGATCAAGTCGACGACGGAGGTGAAGGAGAACACCACAAACACTGCGGGAGAGCGAGCCGGCTCCCAGCGGGTCCCACTGCTCCCCCCGAATCCCAAATCTCCCGGCATGGGATCGGTCCCCACCCCCCGGTGGGGGACTCACCGCAGAAAAGGGGGTCCTGGAAGTGGCTCCCTCCGCTCACAAAGAAGATGATGGAGATGAGGCCGATGAGCACCAGCACCCCCGTCAGCATCAGCGCCAGCGGGCTGCTGCAGGACAGGGGGACGGGTTCAAGCACCAGGGCCACAGCGGGGGGTGGTGAAGCCCCGTTTCCCCCCGTCCAGGTGAAGCACCCTTTGCCCCCACTGGTTTTGACACCGAAGCTGGGGGAGCGGCAGGATCAGACCCCGCACCCCTGGCACATGTGGGGTCCCACAGCGGCACAGGGTGCTGCGAGACCGGGGAAATGGGTTATAAAGCAAATCAGTAACGAGGAGACAGATGCTGAAAATGTGTCCTAAGAGAGCGAAGACATTTTAGGGAATTTTATCCCCAGCTTGCTGTATCCCCTCCAAGAAGCTCTTGTGTCCGTGGGAATAGCCACAGCTCTGGGCTAGCCAATATTTCTGCTAGGAAACATGGAAAACATGAGGGTATTTGTCACTCGAGCCTTTGACCCTGTTAGCAGCGAAAAAGCAAAGGTGATGCCGTGGCCGTCTGCGCAGCCCCCGCTGTTAGCAGCTCACCCTGGAGAAACACCCAATTACCAGCCCCAGCGCCCCTCGGCCGTGCGGCGCGGGGCCAAAAGGCCAGCCGTCCCCCCCCCGGGTCACCCGGCTGAGAACAGCTCAGCTCTCATTTATAGGAGGCTGCGACAACACCCGGCTCGTGTTTGCCTCGTGCAGGCGGCATTGCTCTTCCAGGGATGGGGATGGGGACAGGGACGGGGACAGGGACAGGGGGCGCAGGACCCCGCGCCCAGGGACAGGATGGGCACCCCGGCAGCGCGGAGCGAGGCTGAGCTTGTCCTGCCCTGAGCACCCAAAGCCAACACAGATACTCTTGAACAAAAAAAGAAAACCAAACCTCAAAACAATCAAATAATTGAAGCGTCACCGCCTAAGTGCATTATTACTGGTCTATAATTAATTACTACACAACTAATTACTCCCCCAGAATGATTAATTCAGAATTAAACCATGGATGCTGCGGTGGAGTAGCACAACGCCGGGCTCCTCCCGTCACCGCGAGACGTGACGGAGCGTGACGGGGCTCGAGACACGCCGACACGGGCCGGCACCGCGGCCACCCCCCCCACGTAACCAGCACCCCAGGGTGCTGCGCCCCCGGGCACCCAGCTCACCCTGCCAGGCTGAGGGGCTTTGAGGCCACCAGCGCTCGTCCTGCAGCAGGGACTAATTAAGAAACGAGGGGGGATGTGCCCCCCCCCCCCCCCCCCAGCCCCCTGCAACGCCGAGGATGATGGTGTTAGGGGCTTCGGTTTGGGGGGCAGGCTGGGGGGGCAGCACTCCCCACGGCTGCAGATGGGCTTCACCCGGAGCCGCGGCGCGCGGAAGGGCTGCGGGTTTCATAGCGATGGATGCCGGAGACCTGGGTGCCACGCGGGATGGGAGGGAAAGAGGAGAGCGAAAAGATGGGAATGAGAATCGGGAGATCTTTAAGGAAAGTTTCTGAGGTGGCCAGGAAAGCCCTGGCTCTGCAATTAAGAGGAGTTTGGCGAAAAGCCCTTCCTGCTGGTAAAGCGAAGGCAGAAATTAGCTGTAAAAAGGAAAGGATAACGAACGGGAAACGGAGGGTGGAGGGGCCTGGCAGGAATGAAAGGATGGAAAGCGCAGTAAAGCCATGAAAGAACGCGAGGGGAAAACTGAGAGCTGGCAGGTCCTGGGGCGAGAGACGGGAAATTAGAGAAGAGGAACCAGCCAGAGCGTGGGTTTGCACGGAAGAGAAATAAAGCACCAGGGAGCTGCCCCTGGCTGGTGGCGGGTACCAAATCCCCCGCCGCGAGGCTTCGCGGGGCGTCGTTCCGCAGTAAAACTGAAAGTGGGGCTGTTATCGGGCGGCGTGACGGTGGCGGTGACGAGGCCGGCGCGGAGGGGTGGCATCGGCCACGCTGGGACACGCCGGCGGCCGAGTTGCCAGGGAGATCGCTCTGGGAGGGGGAGATGGGGCTTGGAGGGGTCCCCAGCGCCCGGGGGAGGCACGGCCGCATATGGAGGGGACACCCAGCGTCGGGGGGGGGCTGTCCCTCTGTCCCCGAGGGCTGCGCTGGGGCCAGGCAGCTGGGGAGGATGCTCATAAATCAGGGAGGCGCTGAGCACCCCAGTGCCCGGGGGATTTGGGCTGTCGGCGAGCCCCGTTACGCCCCGCGTTGTGCAATGAGCCTCGGCAATGCTGCTGCGCGTCTGCCCGCTGCTAACGGGATTTAACAGCCATAAAGGCAGCCACGGGCCCCGGCAGCGCAGCCCCAGCCCCAGCCCCTTTTGGTGGGCTCAGCTGGGGCGGGAGCCCCTGGACCAAGCCCCTGCCCTGGGCTGGATCGTGCTGCTCCCCCCAGCCCCGGGAGGGACCCCAGCACCCTGCCCTGGACACCGCTCCCTCCTCTCCGGGTCCGGATGGGACCCAGTGGCCCATCCTGGGGGCGTTGGCTCCCACCGTCCTTGGGCAGAGCCTTGTCCTGCCTCCGTCCAGATGCTCCCGCCCAGTCCCAGACTGGACCCAGCATCCAGGACCAGTGGAGGACAGGACCCAACCCCCTGCCCCGAGCCAGACCGCAGCACCCCGGCCCCCGGGCTTTGTCCCAGCCCCGCACTCACTCTGCCAAGGCGGTGGCGCCGTTGATGCCGAAGGCGACGGGGATGGCGAGCAGGGAAGGGGTGAGCACGGCCGGCACAGCGGGGAGCTGCATCCCCAGCCCGGCCGCCACCGCCAGAGCCCGTGGACTTCGGCCCCGCTGCCGGTGAGCAGGCAGCGCCCTTAAAGCGCCAGAGCCGGCCGGGCTCCCCGGGGGGAGGAAGGCCAGGGGGGCCCGGCGGGGAAGCAGGCAGCAGCCAAACCGCATCTCCTCCATACACGGGTCCCTGTGCTCAAGGGCTGCCTTGAGAAATGGCGCTGAGGGCTGAGGGGAAGGATAAAACCACTTCAGAAGAGGCTTCGAAAGCTCAGGGACTGTGTTTTGGTTTATTTTTTTTTCAATTCATTATGGAAACCTTTAAGTACTTAAAGAGCCAAGGGGACACACCTCTTGAGGTCTGCAAGAGGGGGAGGGAAGGAGTGAAGCACATGAAAGCCAACACTTCATCCTTGCCTTTAATAATGAATTGAACCAAGCAGAGAGCAGGAGTTCCGAGGTCTCTGCATCCAGCTGGGAGCCCAGTCTCCCTGACCTCCTCCTCTCATGCTTTCTGCTCAAAACACGAGCGTTTACCCCCCCACCAGCCGGGGAGCGACCTGGCTCAGCGGTCCAGAACCGGGCACACGCTTACAACCTTCCCCCGGGCTCAGCAGACCCCCCCGGCGGCCGCTCAACCTTTCCCCCTCCTCACCAAGGCTCGGCCAACCCGCCGCTGCGTCACGCCACTCTTTTGCCCTCTTGCTTCAGAGTCCGGGAGCCGAATTGGCCGCCCCGCACTTTGCCCCGGGCTTGTTCATCGCTCCGCCGTGCTGGAGGAACCGGGACGCACCCCGTGTGCCTCGTCAGCACGGCCGCGGCGAGGAAGGGCTCGTTAGGCGGTGGCTCCTTCAGCTTACGGCCAAGGGAGCGCAGCTGGGGGCAAGGGGGGGTTTGGGCTCCAGGGCTCAGCGATGAGATGGGGATGGGTGGCTGAGAAACCAACCCACAGCCCTGCTCGTACGGGGAAAAGCTGCGTGACACCCTGCAAAAAAAAAAATAAAAGGGTGGTGAAAGCAGGTGATCCGGGGGGACTTGCAGCAATAACCCCCAGATCTTCCCCAACGCCGAGCCCTCTACAAGCATCGCTTCCATCTCCCAGCCCTTGGGGCAAACAAGCCCCAACCCCTTTGCCTCTCCCCGGCCGGGTGATTTGGCGGTGCCCCCCCCCCGTGCCGTGCTCGGTCGCACGTCTGTTCACGCCGGCTGGGCAGCTGGCACGGCGTTTGCACAGCGGGCACCGGGGAGCGACTCTTTGATCTAAAGAAGAGTCCAGCTCTGGTGACCTTCCTGGCCTGCCGCAGCAGCCGCCCGTTTGATTCGGTTTCCTGAAGAACTAAAGCCCCGCTTTGTAGCTAACGATGGCGAGGAGGACGACCGCGCTAAGCGGGGCTCTGCGGGGCTGACCCCAGCCTGCTGCGCCCAGCGGCGGGGCGCGGGGAAGGGTGCGTGACTGACAACGGCGTAGGAGAAAACAGAGCAGGAAAAAAGCCCCTCTTCATCAACACGCTTATCGAGAGAAGGGGCTCGGGAAGAGCAAGGCTGCTGTGTTGAAATAAAAGGGCTAAAACGACTTTTGCCAACACAACAGTAATGAATCGCGGCGGTACCAGAGCAGCTTTAAAGACCTGACCAGCACCAGCAGCAAGCCTGCTCGCTCAGCCTGGGACCGGGCCGCTGTCAGCGCCAGGGGGTCAAGCTGTATACGCTGGGAATAAAATAATAAATAATAATATATATTATATATATATGATAACAAACAATAAAATAATAAAGACTGAAAATGCCTCCGCTCTGCCAGCAGCCTCCCTGCGAGCCCCTACTCCTACAGAAAACCCAGCGGGGCAACGGGCAGCCCAGCCCCAGCCCCGCGGCGCTCCGGTATTTCAGGACAAACAGCTCAGGCTCCAGCCGGGAGCCGAGACCGAGCGGCACTGCCAGGGCCCGGGGAAAGCCAAGGGCTGGGTGCCCTAACACACCGGGACAGCGCCGTTGTCACAGTGACCTTGGTTATTTGAGCAGAAGCTTGACCCACCAGCTTTCTTATCTTGATTTCCCAATTTTCCAGGATTGCTGCCCACGCTGATGAGCCATCCCGCGTGGAACATCCCCGTGGGGAAGCTGCATGGAGGGCAGGGGAAGTGCTGGCACACCACAGGACCAAGCCCAGCTCCGTGCGTTCGCGAGGTGCTCACGGATTTTGATTTTTCTCAGAACAAACCCCTGCCGACTTTACTGTTTCAAATGTTTTTATTGAAAGCCAAGTCCTTGACTCGACCTTGTTAAGAAAAAAGTTAACAAAAGAGAATCACACGCCAAGGGTCCGGGCTGGGGGAAAACAGATGCAAAAGAAACCAACCCAACCCACCTCACTTTGTTTCCTTTAAGATGCTGGGATGGAAAGAGAAGCTAGAGCAGGGTCTCGGCTGATGCAAACCCACAGTAACACCCCTCTTTCCAAAAATTCACCGATTAAAACTAAGGAACAAATGGGTTTTATTTTATTTACAGAGTGAATGAAGAAGATTTGTATTTGTAGAGGGGTTTCTTATGACAACAGAATCCAAAAGGCCTTCGGCCAGCGGTGGTTGAAGGCTTGGTTCTTCATCACCCCAAGCCACAGAAGGTGTCAGCAAGTCTCTCATTTCGCAGGGAAGCTGGGGGTGAACTTAGTGTTCAAGAAACCACGAGGCTGTCGCCTCCAAAGTTGAATGAATTCGCCCTGTGCCCCTCGACCCTTGCAGCTCCACACTGATCTGCACCTCGCCTCCCCAGGGCAGAGGTAAAACAAGGAGGCAGGGGGGTGGCAGTGTCAGGTGAAGGTCAGGCTGTACTCTGGGCTTCACGACAGCATCAGCACCCGGCTCCTCAGGGAACAGCAGCCTGACTGAACACTGGCCCCCAAAGCTGGGTGTGGGACAGTCCCTTGTTGTATTTGCAATTAAGAAAAAAAAAGAAACCAACCAAAAATCCCTCCCGAGCAGCACACGCTGCGTATCCAAACAACAGAGGATCTGCTGTTACACAAAAAAAAAAAAATAAAAGATATGCATTTCTTGTAATGTGGCACTGAGCTAAACACGAACAGAGTCCCTGAACTATTCTTGGGGGTGTCTTTGGTGCTACCCTTCCACCGTCAGCAGGGCACCGTGTGAAGATCCCTTCTCACCTGCTCTGTTCTCCTCTCTCAATACCACCCCGGCCTGGTTACGACACGGTTGTCATGACACTCGAGTGTGCGGCGAGCGGGCCTTTCTTCTGGGTGAGAGATGGTCTTGTGACTTAAGTAAGTTTTACAATATTAGCAAATAAGAGAATGATAATGCGGTTTCATAACATTTCACAGTAAAATTACAATTGTTTTGAAAATACATCGTCCCAAAAAAAACATTCTCAGTAGTAAGGTCGTCGTGGATTGTTCTGTGGGGAATAACGAGAGAAAGTTAATCAAAATTGCTGTCTTCACGGAACAATGAGCATCTGAGCTTAATTATCTGAATAAGCCACTGAAACGTGACATTTTTGACAGTGAAACCTGAGGCTTCCCATCAAAAATTACAAATGGAGCTTTCTAGGTGTGCTGGCACGCTGAGCGTAACACAGGCAAACACAAACTCACAGGCAACCAGGCAAACAATTATTTGAAAGAAACCATGGATTCCGGGACAACCCATCCACTTCCTTTGCATGCAGAGTTTATACGTTGTAGGTACCAGATGAAATTAAAAAACAGGGAGGGGGGGTTGTATTAAAAAAAAAAAACACAAACCCACAGCAAGGAAATACACACATCCATGGATGTGTTGGTAGTGATAATTTGATTCAACACGAGAACAGAATCAAAGAGAAACTTTGACAGCGTCTGCTCTCTTGGCCAAGCACTAGAAACACCCCCACCCGTACGAGAGGCACAGAAGCCCCCGTGGATTTGTCACCGTGCCTGCTCTGGGTTCGGGACCACCTTACCAATGGATTTGGTCGGAAGCGGTAGGCGAGCATCATTCGTTTACGGAATGCCTCATACTCATCATCCTCCTTGGTCAGCTCGGCAGGACGATCAATGCCAAAACCAGCTCCATCCACGGCGGTAGTTCCCCTGTTTGGAAGAGAGGGAACAGAGCCCCCAGGGTCAGCAGACGCGGCCGGTCGCCTCCCTGCTCACCACAAACACCCGCTCGGAGAGCAGGCGCCGGGGAGCACCGGGCGGCATCGCGCAGAGCGCGCTGCGTCAAGACAGAGAGCTGATCCTGACACCACATTGCATTCGCCACGCTCCTACGTCGCCCTTCCAAGTCAATGACACTTGCTATTGTCAGATGGAAGCGGCGGTGTCAACATGGATTTGCTGAACCTTTTACAGCTGGAACAGCCAGGCCGGCCGTGCTCCGGCCGCCTCCCTGCCGAAGGGCGCTCCGACCGGCAGGCTCACCTCTGCCAACCAAAGGCGTTGATCTGTACCTCGCTGATTTGAGGCACACAGAACTGTCTAACGGCGTGCCTGCCGCCCACTCCTTCTCTCCAGAACAGGCCAAAAACGGAAGCAATTCCCTGCCATCTGCAGTAGCAGCTTCTTACCCACTCTGAGAACAGCAGAGACGGTGCAGCCCAAGCAAATCACAACCCTTGTTCAACCCTGTGATGGACCGAAACTTCCTTCTGTTGTTTGTGAGCCTTGCTGTTTTGATTACAGCAATCGTTTACCACGGGACTTTTCTGAACCAATAAGCATCTTGCCAGAGAGATCTTCTTGTGAAAGGGGAGCAGAAGTGCTTCGTAGAAACACTTTCTACTGTGCCGTAAACAAACGACTGTTATTCCTGAAAGGATCTAACGCTAATACCCAATTTGGAGTATTTCCTGTCCCCAATATTTGAAGTTCAGCATATGTTACCAACAGATGATCCACCTAAAAAGAGAGGCTCATCTATTTTTGGACAGAACTCTCATAAAGCTTTAGTATATACAAAGAGTGATCAAATCAGAAAACTTCTGTGCAAAAGAGTGATGTCAAGACGGTTGCATCATCACACACAAAGCTCTGATCTGGACCGAAGCACCTTTCAAACACGGGTCTAGTGGTAGCAAACACTGGTCATCGCCTCGCACCCACGCTACACCAGGGACTAGCTAGCAGGCACCAACGGCACTTCAGAGGCAAAAGGCAAGTTCTTCAATACTTATGTGAATTTATGACTTTCAAGACATGACTTAATCCTCACATGAGTCAGAGAGGTGAGGTGCAGACAAGTATTATCGTCATTTTATAGACAGGGAAACCGGGGAGAAGGCACCTCTCAGAAGAACGCACTATGCAAGGCGAGGTTAGAAACTCCGAGCTCAGATCACAGCTCCTGCCTGCGATAAAGTGACAAACCCAGGCCTTGGGGGGAGGGAACCCCAAAGAAATCAGAAATTATTTCTCTCCTTTGCTGCAAGGATTCCACGTTCTGTTCGAGTGATGAATTACAGTTGCATTCACTGCAGCTGCTTCCAGTAGGCTAGGGCAGGAGCATCAATTATCAGCCCAAGAGGAAAGGACTAAATCAATAGGAGAAGAGCTCTGCTTACTTGCTGACTGGGTTTTTAATCCCCTGTCCGTCCGAGCCAAGTCCCTCGCCTTCCTTCCAGCCCATCTTCATTAGCATTTGATAACCTATGTTTTCCACAGTCAGTTTGAACTCTTTGTATTCAGAATAATCCGGCTCACGTCCTTCCTGCAGAGACACAAAAGGTAGTGTTGGTTATTTTTTATAGGCACCTATCCTTGTGGGTCAGAGGAGGGGAAAACCAGCTTCAGCTACTCAAAGTTAGGATGGTTCTGGCAAACAACTAATAACCAGCACAATTTCTTGGGATTCCAGTTCTGCACCACCACAGAGAAGAAAATAGGTAAATAAGAAAGCGCTGCAGAGCCCTACAGCATAATCTGCAAGAAGCAAGGAACGCTACTGTGAGATTAAGCTGAGAAATATTTAGCTCCTGAACTTAAAGTTGCTCGCTGGATCAAGCTTCAGATACAGTGCTAATTTAAACCAGGATCGCCAGGGAACGTCAGATCCCATGCTGGTTACACAAAAATATTCTGAAGGATGGGCCAGCATCAAGAAGTTCTACAGTTTAGGAAGAATTGGCAGGTACTGAAGTGCTTTGCATAAGCTTTTTGTAGGCTTTATATTTTCACTTCGCTGCAATTGTCTGGCTAAAAATTCACATTTTTCCTTGCTTGGCATCAGCAACCACTTATCCAAATCAGGAAGAGCAGACAAATGGTGGGTAGCCCGAGAGGCTTGTCTGTAATTTCAGCTAACTCCCAAATACTGTCCCAATAGTCTGTTCTCTAATCTGCTACAGCCGTTTCTCTGGGAAGAGCAGAAAACTAACCCCTTGTTTCCTCCAGAAGTACCAGAGCTCCCAGTGTAAGGGCAGAAGCACCTCACAGCTGCACAGAAGCTAACTGCTGTGACAAAGGGCTAAGCACGCTCGAGCTCTTTCCCTCACTGCTAGGGGACAAGTCTGAAGCATCGCCACCACCCTGTGCAGTCTCTGCTATTTCACCTTCAGTGCCTTGAACGTCTCCATGAACTTCTCCAGCTCGTCAGGTGGAAGGAAGTCTCCGATGAAATGTTTTCCTCTGCCCATCTGGGTCAGCTGCTCAGCCCACTCTGCCCAAGACACAGAGGAAACAGCAATAACACAGCGTTCTTTGACTTGGAATTTCAGAGGGTTTGTGAAGCATAAAGCCTCACAGCAACAGACGGTTATTATCTCCACTTGACAGGCAGGGAAGCCACACCACAGACCAGCGAGAAGTGACCCTACGACTCCCATGCCAACACCACGATCTCAGACATCTCCCTCTGGAGGCCTTTGTACGACCGCAGAGCAAGATATCTGCACGGCAGCTCCCTACACACCTCGCGTCTTGTCCATCTCCATGCGCCGAAGCTGGTGCTCCCACGTTCCTAGCTCGCTGTCCACCTCCTCGTCGCTGTCATAGCCATGTTGGTGCTGCTGAATTGCCTTTTCCCACATCATCTGCATCTCCTGCATGGCTCGCTTGTGCTTCATGATCATGTCATACATCTGCTGCATCTAGGGGAAGAGATGCAGCAGCGCACTCGGTAAGACAACCGGTTCGCAGGCAGAGCTCCGCCGCGGAGCCCGCAGCCGCCACACAGAATCCAGGTTATGGCAACGACAAATCTCAACAGGCGCTGCTGTTGCTTGACCTGATCTGCTCGCCTCTCAGATCAAACAGCAGCATTATGTGCTGGTTCCTCCAGCAGAAGTACCTTGATATTAACACCGAGGACTGCTGCCATCTGATCATCCCTGCGCAGCTGAAACATCACCCTCACCTTCTGGCAAAAGCCAATTCTGCTCTCACTCCCCCAAAGCTTGCAAGTGTCCACTCACCTTCTCCCCGCTGCCGAGCAATACACAACCAGCTGCAGATGTGACACAACAGACCTTATAGATTTTGGGGTTTAGTTTGGTAGGACAGCAATTGGCTGGTTTAATTCATTTTCCCCAAAGTCCTCTAATATTTCTGCTGACTGCAGCATCACATGATTCTTAGGCATTCAGCACAAATCCTAGAGATTTATTTGCAGGCCACTGGGAAAGTTTCTTTGCTATCTCCACCTCCAGTTTCCCATCTAACCCAGCCATGCCACAACGCAATATGAATTTGGAAATCATTTCAGGGCATTACCTCCTGCTGCTCCTTCAGCTGTTTCTTCTGGGCTTCGGAGAGCTCCGTCACACCCACCAAGCCAACCGGTTTCCCTTTTTCATAACCAAGACCCTTGAGGTCCTGAACTGTAATAAGCACGTTAAAAGAGTTTCAACAATCTGAGACAGCTGTTGAGACCAGTGAAAACACATCTCAAGATCCCCCCCCCCCCCATGAAGTTTTACACTCATTTCGTGGCTCCAGCATCGAGACACTCAATGGAAGAGCAACCGCCTGGAAGGACTTAAGAACCACAAGAGCAGGAAAGCCGCCGGGTCGCACCTCCTTCACCAGCCAGCTCAGAGTATTCCCTCACCCTGGTCCAAGGCTCTGCCCACATCGCGTCAGCAGACTCGCACACTGCATCTCACATCCTCGGAGGTCGCACTGCATGGCAATCTGCTATACCATGCTTTAAAAAAAAATAAATCATACGCCTCCTTAAGATTAATTCCCCTCATAAGGCTTCCTCACGAACCCCAGCCGTTGCAAAGAGTGGTACTTAATTATTCAGAATTGAGTCACAAGCAGATCCGAGCCTGTCAGCATATTGTCCAATCTGTGCACGTAAGAGTCTGCTGATTACTATGTAAACAGCAACTTCATTCAAAATGAAAAGCAAATGACCACATTAGAATAAAGACATGAGCATTATGCTGCTTTTGGAAGTTGCTGTTCCCCAAGGAGATTTTAGTTTCTAATCTACAGGCTCAAGAGCAGCATTGCCAGGGATGGTGCCCCTGCTTTCAAAGAGGGGGCATTTTAAGTCTCTGCTTGACAATCCCACTGACGTAGCCTCCTTTTTCCTGCAGCATCCCCTTTTGGGAGCTCCTCCTTTGGAATGATTTTTGCTGTTGTATCAGATAAGCTCTGAAATTAGATATTAACATTGTCTGGGCAGGGCACCTACTGGTTTAAAATGACCATAAGACACTCTGAGTACAAAGGGCAAGTTAAAATAAAGGGGGGTGGGGGGAAAGGGAAGCCTATTTGTAGTTGCTGCACCATGAAAGAAAGTAATAGAGACACTGCTGGGGCTGCAAAAAAGAGATTTACAACGGAGATTGCCTTGCAAACTTGGTTCCTATATATCTAGCAGGGCTGGCAGCTCCCCTCTAAAGCACCTCGGGGCTAAGATCCCAACAGTTAAATATTTAAGGGATTAAAAGAAGACACACAACCGCACTTGAAAGCACGTTGCATTTTTCAATACAAGGAAAAGGTTTTCTTCCTAATGACTGCAAAAACCTCCATCTGAACACAAGTCCAGACTACAGCTAAATGATGCTTCATTAATTATTCATTATCTATTAATTATGAAGCCCGATAATAATAGGATCATTGTTCATGACACCAAATGTCTACACAGCATGCTAATTAGGCCCCAGGGGTCGTCTTCTCCCTTCCTCTTCTTCCCACTCAGGGCAATTGATCTGAGCCCTCTTATCTCCCCTCCTTTCCTCGCCTGCTTTTGGCTGAGCGTTCCACGATTGCAAAGCGGCTTCCTTCACTCCAGCCTTCCAAGGAGAACATAAACCAGCTCATCCACCCTCCCTCGCACAGCTACAGCCTCTGCACATTTGCACCAGCGCCGGGAGTCAACTCTGCAGGAAGAGTTATGTAAAACACTGCAAGAGGTTTTCCAAGAGGGAAAGCAAGAAGCCGTGTTACGCTAGGCTTGGTGCTAGGATACGCACTTTCAGCTCCCAAGAAATAAGAACAAACAGGAAAATAAACGTATCTGTTATTGATAAACAGCCCAATTTCTGTCTCCGAGAGCGCTGAGATTTGGAAACAGTTTTAAGGAACGCGGTCCGCCCATTGCACGTACGGCAGAATCTGGCCCCCAATGTTATGTGAGCCTGGGGCACTTCAGCATCAGCCCTAGTCAAAGATTCACCTCCTGTCTCAGGGCATGGGAAAGCTTTCTCTGAATGCACCGAGGAAGACTCTCTGCCCTTCACAGAGGTCAGCAGCTCTTTGGCTTAGTTCTGAATTGCATAAACACGCAGGCTAAGAGCCAGGCATGGCTCTAGAGGCCCCGCGAGCTGGTGGCTTGCCAGCATATATAACCACCTTAAAGGAGAAAGGTGAGACCATAGCATCTTCTTTTACTTCCCAGAAAGCATATGCCACTGCTCCTGCTTGTTCTAAGCTACATCTGGTTTGTCTGGCTGCCCTGGTACCTTGCAGACTTTATGCTGAGAGATGCTGAAAGAGTCACTGCAGAAATTTAGCTCTGGGGGATAATTTTGTAGTCTTGGCCCAATGTAGCACAATACAGGCAAAGTTGATGGAAAAGCAAAGCTCCACCCCAAGTCCACATCTGAAGATAGAAAAGCCTATTCATAACTAAGATCAATGAATGAATTTGCATAAAAATAGATAAGATTTATAAATTCCTTACACCGGTCTTGCACCAGGCAAACACTATGCAAAAGATAAGGAGTTGCTTCTCAGTCTCATGTTCAGCAGGCCTGGGAAAAATACATTTTTTTTTTTCCCTGAATGACATCAGCTTTGCCTACAGGGTTAATGGTGCAGTCTATCTGCAGCATTGGCAGAAGACTACCTGAAGGTTTATCCCTTTCCCACATGCCCGAAAAGAAGCTTGTTACAAGAGAAGTGAATGTCCTTTAAGGACAAGCAGGAGAAATCCCAATACAGAAGTGCCTGATTTTTTGCTTCACAGCCTCAAGATCTTACTCAATTAAAACTAATCAGACCCAAACCAATCCAGGATGAGGTTTCAGAAAACTCTAATGACAGCTTGTAATTTCCCATTGGTCCACAGAGTTCACTGATCACAGGATCTCTGTTCTGTTCAGTTTTTCAGATGTATCAGTCCCTGCAGTACGCATGCAGTTACACGTTTTGATATCAATACATTTAAGAGGAGCCTTGCTTCTGTCCAAAAGGGCCACACTTATTCCTCTCCGTGATACTGAGTTATTACTAAGAGTAGACAGGAAAAGAATCAGAACAGTCCTCCACTAAATCCAAAACAATTGCTCAGGATAAAGGACTAAGACATGGATACTTAGGTACCAAAGCATACTGTGCAACTCTAACCTTCCATGGGACCAGGGGTGTAATTTGGAATTCTCATCACCTGTCAGGTTGAAGATGTTAATTCTTAAAAAGGGATTAGTCCATCTGAACCGATAAAAAAAAAAATCCCTCCCCCTGCAGAGCATTAACAGCGCATTAACGGTTGATTTGTTATGCCTGGCAAATTGTTTGCTGTCCTTTTCTTCTACTTGACACAAAGCCCTGCAGAAAGTGAGCATGAACACAACGAGTACGTCCCTGTCTAATTAAGGGGAGGCTAAAAGAGCCAGGGGAGGTTTCAGCAGGAAGCATGCTGGAATGAGCACATGGATACCCTTGCAGCCCCCCACTGCAGCAGGAGGTATTAAGATGGAATCTGATGCTTGTTTTGATAGCGCCTGCCCAGCTTCATCATCGAAGCTTCATTACTGTCTGCAAGAAAAAAAAAATTACTCTAGAGGTGCAAAATCAGGAAAGACTTTTGCATCTGATTTCTGCCTTACTACGAGCAGCAATTCAAGGTCAAATGAATAAACCATCCAGGTCGGTGTCTTGTCTTGTACATATGAGATGTATAGCCAAGACTTCTGTATAGGGCTGTGATCAGAAGACAGAATTACATAGAAACTTCTTGTCATCTGCATCTGAAGTGCTGGATTAAGAGATAGAGCCCTTCCTTCCTGACCTCCACAGAATCAACAGACGCCACAGCATACACAGCCAAGCCTACATCTTCCTCAAGCCTAACAATCAAAGCTATTAATGGCTGAGCAATTATCTCCTCTAAAACCCAGCCAAAGCAGAAGACCCACTGACTCGCTGGAGCAACGAATTGTACAGGATGGCCATGCGCTGAGAATTATCTGTGGTCTCACCCTGCAGCTCAGAAAATTATAGCTTGTTTTCTATTACTTGTCCTACTTCATCTGTTCTGCTATTGCTTTTTGAAAAAGGTCCTTATTGAGACAGGTACTTATTACTTTTCCTGCGACTTTAGCCTCGTACTATTAATTCTCTCAGTTTGCCAACACCGACTGCCTTATCTTGTGTCTTTTTCTCCTTTTCACATCCTTTCCCCGCACCACACTAATTGGGCACAGGATTCAAAGATGCCATCTTAAATGTCTGCATTCACCTGTTGTCCTTGAGTGACTCAATTTTTGTACGCATCTCTAACTGCCTGCCTAATTACCTATCTGCACATGCACAGATGAACAACCTCCGAGAGCTCACTAGAAGTGCCTCGACCGGAAGAATTCTCTCCCAATACTGGAAGAGAGCTGCACCCCCTGGGTGAACCTGGCAGGTGAAGTAACAGGAGCATGAGCCTCCACGCTGGATGAGGACTGTGAACCCCATCTGTAATCATAGAATCGTTTAGGTTGGAAAAGCCCTTTAAGATCAAGCCCAACCGTTCCCCCAACCCTGCCATCCCACCACTAAACCCTGCCCCTAAGCACCTTGTCTGCCCTTCTTTTAAATACCTCCAGGGATGGGGACTTGACCCCTTCCCTGGGCAGCCCATTCCAGAGCCTGACAACCCTTTTCTGTGAAGAATTTTTTCCTAATGTCTAACCTAAGCCTGCCCTGGCGCAGCTTCAGACCATTTCCCCTCATCCTATCATCCATTACCAGGGAGAGGAGGCCGACCCCCACCTCACTACAGCCTCCTTTCAGGCAGTTGTAGAGGGCGATAAGGTCTCTCCTCAGCCTCCTCTTCTCCAGACTAATCAAATGAACTGAAATGGGTATAAATTGGAACTGGAAGTTATACTTGCATCCGCCAGCACTTGGAGAACAGCTATTCCCACTTAGCCTTCTGATCAGTTAGAGTGGGATGGAAGTGCTGCCCAGGGATTTTATCCTACCATGGGGAATAAGCGCAATTCAGCCTTTGATACTTGTTTACTGACAGACTCTCTTCCTGAAGTGAAATAGCCCTAAATAGCGTAGAGGCTGAGGCTGTAATGAGCTATAGCACAGCAGGGTTTTAGAGATAGCTGGAGAACGATAAGATCCAATCCCTGGTGTCAGCGAGATAAAGTGGTTTATCTGGGTTTCCACACAGGGGAGAGTTAGCTGCTAGACCTAGCTGAAAGATAGGGGGCTGGCAACCAAGGAGATTACAACAAGAGATAAGGCTCGCTGGGTTTTCTGTTTACAAAGCCAGCTAGGCTAAGGCAGAATGCACTCCCCAGGAAAAACAGTTATTCAATGCAATGTATAGAGCCACTAACCTGAAAGAGGGGAGGGAGAATCCAGCTGTTGGACGAGCTGTGGGAGGGGCAATTCAACCTTGTCCTCCTCTGGCCCCCATCTGCTCTTCCGCTTCTTTTTAGTCGTGCCCGTAGCAGCAGCGGTGGTTGTTGTTGCAGCAGTAGTTGTAGCTGTCTGATCAGGTGGAGTTGTAGAGGATGATGGAGAAGGTGAGGGCAAGGGCGAGGGTACGGGCAAGGGCAAGGGCGAGGGAACAGGCAAGGGTGATGGAATGGGCAAGGGCAAAGGTGATGGAATGGGCAAGGGCAAAGGCGAGGGAACGGGCAAGGGCAGGGGCAAAGGCAAAGGTGAGGGCAGGGGCAAAGGCAAAGACGATAAGCACAGAGGTGATGGTGATGCCTCGGGACTGGTCTTCCTTTTCAGACTGGACTCTACAGGCAAGGGGGCACACACAGTGCTGGTTTTGGCCTTACGGAACTCCTCCAGTTTCTGCCGGTAATACTTGTAGCCTTTGCTGTTTGGCTCATATAAAAACCTATAAATTTAAAAAATAAAAGTTTAGATATTACAAGTCGTTTGCAGGGGTCGGATATAGCACAGCTGGGTCAGGGCTTTTCTTTCCTGCAACACTCTTGCACAGCTAGCCTTCCCACACACTTCCTTGCTCTCCAGCACCATCCTGTGTGTTTGTGCATGCAATGCAGGGCTCCGCGTGCTCTTGCAAGGTAGGCTGCAAGCCTTGGGGATCAGGAAGCGTATTTCCCATTCATGAGCAAGCCACAGCTATTTTTGGTGCCAAATAAACACACAGTACTAGAAATGATCATGTTACATTTGTGGAAACGCAAGGTCCTCCCCCAGAATTCACCTGCCTTCCAGAACACGTTTGGAAAAACTGCAAGGGCTCCACAACATGTCAGGTTTCAGTTCCCAGAAGAAAACAAACATTCAGGCCTTACCAATGGGAAGGCCAAACCACTGCCTAAAGAAACTGCTCCCAAGTCTCTATTCAAGCTAGAAGCGTTGACATTACTAGTCTGCTTAATTACACCATGACTCTTCCTTCTGTTCCCTCATATGCAAAAAACACATCGCTTTATTTGCTACCCCTTCCAGAAATAGGCATCTCTGACCTTTTGGGTAAAATAAAACTCCTTCATCTTTGTGGGAAGAACATGAACAACCCTCAATCTAGCAGCTACGCAAAAAAAAAAAAATGTCAATACAGTCATGTTTGTTACAACCATGTTATCTTTTTGGACTCACTCCAGTTTAAATACTTCACGCAGAAAACTTGTCTATTCCTAACTCCTCTACAATCTTCTCTTTTTAGATGACCGGTTTAATACTTGATATAACCTCCCCTCAGGATAGTGCCTGCTCCCACAAGAAAACGTAAGAGATGACAGGTCTTTCCCATCTACCACTGGGCAACACGCACAGGCAAACACAAACAGCGCTCTGACGGATTTTAAAATTCACTAAATGTGGTCCTGCATCCCTCCATTTGAATAACAGCACTGAGGATTGCTTCAGGACCAAGCAGAGGGTAGGATGAGGCCCTCCCTATGGCAAACCTGATGAAATCCTAACGAAGGAGATGGTGTTTAACTCGACCGTGCTCACAGCGGTGTTTTAAAGTAAATAATGAAACAGCTCAGGTATTAGCACATCTGTCCAATGTAATTCATAAGACCAGGGGAGTACCCCAGAGGGCCAGAAGGTAGCCAATAAAATGCCAAAATATCAGCAATAAAACAAGCCTTGCTGAGCCCTGCTTCCCTTCCAGAGAACACACCAAACTGTTTGTAAGAGCAGCAAAATGAAACATGGATGAGACCAAAGGGAGGCATTAAACAGCTGTCAGTAAGCACTGAAGAGAACAATTCACATTTGAAAGGCTGAAAAAGGCATTCCAAAGGTGTTCCTAATGGTGAGGGAATGCTACCTGTACGTTAGTGAGGATGCTGCGTAAAGAGCAACCCGGGAAATTAATTGGACAGCAGCGGTATGAGTGGTGGATGGGGGCCCACACCAAAACACAGCTATGGGGAAAAGCATAAAGGTTAGAATTACACTAGTGCATTGCAGCAGAAAGCAGGCGAGGGGCAGGGGTGGAAGTCGTAAATTAGTTTTGGGGAAAGCAAATCAATTTCTCTCTCTCTCTGCCTTTCTTTAAACCGTGAAGCTTGAGAACATAAAAGTATCATTGCTACACAAGCACACTGTCCTTGTAACTTCAGACTTATCAGAAGCTTCTCTATTATTTCCCCTTAAAAAAAAAAAAACCAAAAAGACCCATCCAAGCCCCCCCCGCATGACATCGGCAGCCGGTTTCTTCCCTTACCTGAAAGCATGGTTCTCTCGGTTGTTCTGCAAGGCAATAGCTTCCACCTCGGGACCCCCGTCTGCTATGAACCTGGCCAGTTTCTCAGCAGAGTTCTTTGTCTCTTCGTCGTCTGGGGGTGAAACTTTAAGCAGGCTGTCAGTACTGGGCCCAACTCACACAAGCAACAGTCAAAGCCTATCTGTTCTAAGAACCCCAAGAGCAGAATAAGGGCAAAAGGTCGAGTTTAATTTTTAGAAATATTACACATAAACAGTCATAGAGTTTATATCACAAAAACATGATATCGCATAAGGTTGTACAACAACTTTGTAACCAGAGGAGTGCCCATTCACACATCAGCTTCCTCTGTGCCAGGAGCCAGATGAGAGCAGATTAACAGAAAAACCAGCTTTTGCCTTCAAAGATGGACACTTGTTTCTCTCTGCTGCAGAGGAATTGTTTCACCCTCGCGTCAGGCACTTTTCCATAAGGTTACACCTCAGCACTCACAATTATCTCTAGTTAAAGACTTTGCCACTGACATCCCCAGGAGCAACGGGAAGGCCTTAGAAAAAGCGGCCGACTAATCCCGCACCGTAATCCCACTTGTACCTACTGTCACTACACATCTGCTGGCCATTTTAGGGGAGGGTTGTAGGACAGAGGAAATTCTCCACGGAACAGTCCCAGTCCTCACCTGGAAGAGGTGGCTACTGCAGCCTTAGTCCAAAGGCACAGAGAAGGCTCTGATCATTAATATTTCAAGCATATTTGGTATTTATAAGGAGCCAGGCAAATACGTTATTTAGCCACGACAGCCTTATATGACATTTGCTACCTGCACAGTACCAGTGCCAGTACTCCAGTGTGCTGGCACAGGACCAGGAGGCAGAAGACATGATTATAAGCCATGGACAAGTCATAACCTTTCCTTGCTTCAATATTCCACACCTGTAAAGTATGGATAATACTGCTTAGCTTCCAAACCGTTGTATCAGTTAGTTGATATTGGTAACAAGCCCTTTCAGCCTACAGTCTATTAAACCATGATTTGTTTGAGCTGTTAACTCATCAGCATGACAGCTAAATTGCATTAACGCTCATTTCCACAGCAAAGGAAGCTGACACAGAGAGGCTGAGCGACCGGGGCCACACACGGGCCTGAAACAGCGGCTGGCCCAGAAGCAATAAACTGGCTGGCCCACAGACCACACTTCACCCACTAAATAATTCTGTCTCTGAACAGTTAACCAGATTGCCCTGCTCACACCACCTGTTTGTTGGCAGATCACCCACTTCTGCTGTTTTCCCACCCGAAAACACAGTCCCTTACTTGCAAGGGTTTATGCCCCAAGCAGAAAATAAAAGCTTCAGTTACGGAAATGGCAGCAGAAATGGGGATTGTGTTCAACAAACCAACCAGCCGTTTTCATTGATAACAAACCGAGTAAGAATATCTGAGAAAAAGCACTTTTCCTAAACGCATTTTCAGGGCTGAAACACTTCCCAGAACACACAGGACAGAGAATCATTCTAGTTCACTTTGTTAAGGATTTTTGAGAAATACAAGGAAAATCTCTTTCAAGAACCCTTTACAGACAGCACGGTATAGCATGCCGCAGGCTTGGGAAACAACCGTTTTGGCATAAGAGTTTGGTGCCATCACGGTGATGTTTCATCACCATCTCCTTCCATTTTGAAATTTGATTTACAGGGAGCAGATTGACAGCCAAATATCCACTCCAGCTGTTTCCACAACAGGCCTAACAAGCAGGTACAGAGAGAGCGAAGAAGTCCAATTTAACTTATGCAATTCATATTCTCCGGATCCCAGTCTTAATTACCTTTCTGAGAAGAGGATGCCTGAGAACTTTGATTCTCTTTTCTTATCTCTGCCACTTTCTTTCTGTAGTAAAGGAATTCTCTGCTGTTCTTATCATGCAAAAACCTAGGGTGGAGAGGGAGGAAAAAAGGGCAAAAAAATATGTATCAGCAGCAACCATACACAAACGTTGATACCTTGGGATATAAATCGCTCAAACCCAAAAAATACAAAATAGATAAATTATGCAGAATGCACTTAAAATGGGGATTACAAAGCC
Source organism: Butorides virescens (assembly GCA_017310255.1). Classification (NCBI taxonomy): domain Eukaryota; kingdom Metazoa; phylum Chordata; class Aves; order Pelecaniformes; family Ardeidae; genus Butorides; species Butorides virescens. The sequence goes on along the minus strand of JADKXX010009698.1, from coordinate 4,069 downwards.
TTCAGCACGTATAAATACACATAGCTTTAATTTAAGGACTTGCAGCCAAATTTTTTGTGTCACTTGAAGGGAAATAATTAACAAGTGTCCTCTGATACAGGGGGGAATCCTCTGTCCACTGCCACACAGCGCATCAGTTGCGGAGGAGACAGAACCAGTCCCAGGATGGACTCCAGCATCCCCATATGCTCTGCCTCAGTTTCCCCAGCTATAAAAAAAATTACTCGCAACAAAGCTCAAATCCACCAAATTATAATTAAACCAGACAGATCCACCAGAACTACACACACAAGGCTGATGTTTTTCTCCTACAAAAAGACAGCGTTCTGCTTTGGAAGACAAAAGTTATCACCACACTTACGAAAAAGCTGGGTTATCCTTGTAGTCTTCCATAGCAACCTTCTCTAATTCTGGTCCCCCTTCAGCCACGAACCTAGCCAGCTTTTCCACCACTTGTCGGGTCTCCGCATCCTCTGGGGGTAAAACTTTAAGCAGGCTGTCAGTACTGGGGTTCAACTCACACACCAAACAGGCAACAGGTACATTACTTCTAAGAATCACGGCGGCAGACAAAAGTAGAACGGGAATGGGAAGAAAAAGGATGAAATGGGGGATCCAGTCTTACACAGCTGTACAAATTACAATCCCTAGGTTACTGTCAGCCTCTGCACTCCCCTAGTAGGAAGATAATATCTGGTCTAGATTTTTCCTACAACAAAAAACCCTAAGATTTGGATCACCACAGTTTAGGGTGCAACTTGAATGGCAACGTAATTTGCTTCTGACAATTCTCCTCCATACAAAACACAATGGGGAGGAAGAGGAATTTGGTTTTAACAACCACATTACTCGCTAAGGATTACAGATTCCAGTTCCCAAGGCATCGCTCTGTACCCAGACAGCAGAGACAGATTGTGTAGCCAGAGCACATAGTTCTTCCTACCGGCATATGCCCATGTCTCAACCCTCGTTGGACAGAATCCCACCAGACATAAGAGGAGAGCTCAGTCTCCAAGAAACTGTATTTTGGTTTCTGTGCCAAGAAAGGAACCCACTAACACTGACAGTGATTACGGAGCTGATGCAGGACACATTCAATGGGAACTAAACACAGGCATTTGTCTAGACAACGATATTTTGGGTAGGGTGCTGAACAGAGAGCACATGGGAGCAGACCTGTCCACACCGATCTAGACTGGATTCAAACCCACAATCTTTAAACTAAGCATCCGAATTCTGTCTTTGCTTTCTGCAGCTGGTAGCTATTTCCCACATTCCTGCAGTGCATTTCACGCTTAAGTTCAGACTTGCTAAGAATCTGCTTTTATAAATCCCACCAGCAATAGCTAGACATGGTTTTGTAAACATATAATGAAATAAATTCTGACACAAAGCTTAGTGTGACTTACTTAGCAACTCCAATCTAATTTTATACTTGATTAATACACACGCATGAAATTCAGATTATTAAGCAAATCTGCCTTCTGGCCTCCTAGCCTAGGTTATCCAGAGAAACGTGGTTATTTAAGTGCTGCAATATTCTTCATTGGTTTTCTATCCTACTTAAAGCAGTCAGGACCTAGAGGTGAGATTTTTCTAACGAAACTTTGAAACAAGGCAGGGACTTTGATTTTACCTGGTCATAGTTCCGTGCCTCACATGTAATCTTATTTATTGACACACAGAATTTTTCACCCTATGCAGCCACACCCAAACCGAGGACTTGTCATTTTCCATCATTTAAAAACCCTAACATTCCATTTTAAATACAAGCGTTGTATCTATTTATGTCCTAGACATCTCAGTACTAGCTGTAACAGATTTAAACAGGGCAAAAGCAGAATTATTACGATTAGCAAACAATCAAGGTCCATTACGAGCAGGATATGTTTCTTCTCTACGTATTATTTTTCACAGAGGCTTATAGACCAGTCAAGCGCTTGCCTTGATAACTCAAAGAAAATAAATCTTCTAGGCACAAACCAGACCCAGTCGGACCATGGCAAGTGACCCGTCTCCCACACCGAGTTCAGGCTGGGTAAGGAATATCTAACAGCATTTGGTCCCCAGCTTTTCTGCTGAAGCTGGCTTTGGAGAAGTCCACCAGCGTTAACCTGCATCATTTATATTTCACAATGCAGAAGTCTGCACACGGGGAACTGTACTAAGAATACCAATTCCCAGCATAAGGAAAAAACCCCAGCCCTCTATTGGGATAGAAGATCCTCCTATCGCTAGGGTAAGCGAACCTGCACCCCAAAACAAACAACGTAGCAGAAGGTGTCATTTACCTTTAATTTCCAACCACTGCTCATAATCTTCCTCCTCATCTTCATCTGGCGACTGAAACACACTGAGGCGGTTAACGACTGGGGTCTGTTTGGAATGGGAGTAGTTCTTCGCTTGGTGCAGCATGCTGCTCAGGACCTGACCGGGGCGCTTCCCAAACAGCATAGGTTTCTTCCCAACATTTGATGCAGAAGTGTTTGCCGAGTTATTAGTAGAACTTGGGGGAGGTTCTTAGAAAAGAATGAGGGGAAAATAATTCCTGTGCATCCTTGCTGTTTTAATCTCAGAAGTTTACAAATAACAGGCAGTAATACAGCTGCAACAGGCCGTTATTTTCAGAGTAAGTTAAAGACACTGGCTGGTAAAAGCTGCATAACTAAGTGAAAGCTGTGATGATTTTTACAAAGTGAGATTCAGGCTAGAAGAGAGATGCTTGTTTTACAGCACCTACAGAGGGAAACCTCCCTATCGCACCTTGAAGAAAGACTTTAATCCAAATTTAAAGGGGTCATCATTGCTTTAGAACTTACTCATACTGGTAACAGCTCATAGCAGGGTTTCTAAAGTGAACATACATGGAGGCAGCTCACACAAAGCTGGCATCACCAGGAGAAGGAAGGCCTCCTGTTGCTCATAAGTCGACCTACCAGTACTTGATTTTTCCTTCTGCAGCTTGAGAAACTGCTGGAGGAAACTGCCATCATTAACAAACTTGTTGGAAACACAGGCTTCATTGTCAGTACCGTCATCTCTGAATAGAAAAAGAAAAGCAGGTGATGGTATTCATCATCTTCCTCCCCAGCCCCCCCCCCCCGCCATTAGTTTTTAACAGAAAACAAGACAAACACCAGTGACTGCTAATCTCTCTCACCTGACATTGAAAACATGTGCAGGCCCAAGAACCATTCAGCCTGCTGCTTACAGCACTGACCCAAGCTCTCCACCTTGTTTAATACTCCATTGAAACAGGATTTCTGCTTGCTTTCTTAGGCTACCCTGCTTCTAAGAACGCCAGGCAAGCATTTAACAGGAGAATTGTGCTAACACTTTGGAGTCGTGATTATAAGAAAGGTAACAAGCAGGAAACAGAAGGAAGTGTAACAAGACCCTGTTAAAAATACGATTGCTGTTAGCACATATCTGTTCTCCCCAGCATCCGAAAAACCCGGCTAGATCAGTTAAAGTGCAAGTAGCCTGTTCTGACAATTTATTTTTTTGAAGCTACCCATTTTAACTTTCTCAGCATTTGCCTCCAAGCGCAAAAGCTTTGTAAAGCTCTCGTCTCTGCGGTTCCATTTGGCGAACGCGCCCGGTTTCTGTCAGGGAAGCTCCAACCTAACAGCACCCTAACCCGCACTTACTCTCCAAAGAGAGGCAGCTGCTGTATGCTCAGGTAATTCTGCCTCGCTTGCTGCTCCAGTCTGGCCTCAATTTCTCTCTTTTTCTGCGCTATCAGCTCCTCTTGGTGAAGAATATTCACGTTCGTCTTGGCCGATTTAGACTGCGCGACCCCAAACCACCGGCTCGCTTTCCCTACGGGAAAAAGGGGGATGAAAATTAACGCTGCGGGTTCGGGACCGCCCCGAGCCGCCGCGCCCACCGGGGGGACGATGCCGGGACGATGCCCCGGGCACTCCCCACCCCCCCAGCTCCTCCACGGGCGGGTCGCTGCCCCCGCCGCGGCGGGGAGGCCGCCGAGCCCGGAGCGCCGCCGCTGCCCCCGCACTGCAGCCGGCGGCCGGGCCGCGGGACCCAGGGGCGGGCCGGGGAGCGGGGGCGG
>JADKXX010009697.1:0-22835 GCA_017310255.1 Butorides virescens | reverse complement strand
GGGGGGGAGTCGTGGTACCTGGCGCTGCTGGGCCTGGCCGAGCACTTCCGCACGTCGAGCCCGCCCAAGGTGCGGCTCTGCGTGCACTGCCTGCAGGCCGTGCTGCCCCGCAAGCCCCCGGCCCGCATGGAGGCCCGCACCCACCTCCAGCTCGGCTCCGTCCTCTACCACCACACCCGCAACGGCGACCAGGCCCGTGGGCACCTGGAGAAGGCGGTGAGCCCCAGAGGGGGGCGGCTGGGGGGTGGAGGGGGCCCTGTCAGCGGGGCCGGCCTGTGGTGGCTGCAGACTAACCCGCTGTCTTCTCTTGCAGTGGTTGATATCCCAGCAAGTATCCTTTTCCTGGCCGCCCGGGCGAGGAGCGTCGCTGCCCGGCCGCCTCGCTCCTGCAGCGAGGGCTCCGATACCAAAACACCTCCCCAGAGAGAGCCTGGCCCTGGGGATGGGGATGTAGCTGGTATTTGTAATCTACTTCCGTGGTTGGTGGGCCGCTTTCCTAACATGTGTGTTCTGTAAAGGGTTTTTTTGATGTCGGGGTGTTGCTGCGTTCCAGCCAGTGTTTGATATTTCCTTAACTCTGGTGCTGCTAGATTCCCCAGTTTGAAGATGTTAAGTTTGAGGCAGCCAGCCTTCTGTCCGAGCTGTATTGTCAGGAGGTGAGTGTGCCGAGACTACTTCAGGAATTGTTGGTTGTCCCAGGGCTGCGTTTAATTTGAGTGTCTTCGGTGTCAGAGTAGCATATTGCTATTAATAATAGGATTTAGGAAACTTTTAGAGGTCAGCTGCAATGCAAATATAGAATATTAAGGGCTGAAAGACTTTTGGTCTTTCTCATTGTGAAAGTTGCTGCTGGAGTTGCAATGCAGGTCTTCTGCGACAAAGGAAGTTTACTTGGCCAAAGTATTTTTTTAGCCCTCATCTAGACAAAGACAGGCAAATTTGGGGGGGGGGGGGAAGTAGATGTTTTTCCTCAGGCTTTTGTTGTGTTTCTAGCCTATTTTAATACTTTTTCTCCAGAAAAGCCTTAACTAGCCTTTACTTTCACTAAAGCAAATGTTTGCCTTTTCCCTCACTTGCAGGATAGATGTGCATATTGGAATAGTGTTATAGGAGTTAAATACTAGGAGTTAAAGAGCTCCTACACTTGAACAGACTTTGAGTCCAGTGTAAATATGTGGGCCTGCATGTTAAATACTTGGGTTTGTTGCTTTTCACGATTCGAGGTTCCTGACTTACGGGACTTCACTGGGGATCAACACAGAACACAACTACGTTACAAGTTGTTATTGTTAGCAATGAAGTTCCCCGTAGCCTGGTTTTTATGTTGACTCGGGTGCGTGTTTCTCTTTCAGAATTCAGTGGATACAGCAAAACCTCTGTTGCGCAAAGCCATTCAGATTTCACAGCAGACTCCGTACTGGCACTGTAGATTGCTTTTTCAACTTGCAGTAAGTGATTTATATTGATAGCCCTGTTACTGTAGTACTGCAACTGGAAAAAAAATGCCTAGAAAATATCTGTGTTCTTCTTAAAAAGAGCTCGGATGCCTTTCCCCCACCCACAATCATTGCTGTTAATGGAGAAGAGGAAAAGTTCATGCTAGAAATTAATGATACATTGGTAGACTGCGGGTTGGATGAAGGCCTGCTTTTTACCTGCTGAAGGGAAGAAAGCAGCAAGGATCATCCTGTGGGCGCTAGCAACGCACAACTTTAGAGGTGGAGCAAAATAAAATCCACCTTATGGCTTACAGGAATGGCAAGTGTTCTCTTAAAGCCTGCTGGAATGGGAGCTTGCCAACCTGAAGTGTTCGTTTGATTATTTTCAACCTAATTAGCGCACAGAGCAGAACCCGGGGTGGGAAAAGCAGCTGGTGCAAAGGCCTCTAAGCAACGTTACTCTTGTTCTGTAGTACGCTCTAAGCGTGGCTTCAGCTGCACAGACTGTCTTGGCTTCTAGGAATCAACTGGTGCCCGTTGGAATTTGCAGTGCTGAACGTTTGGTACGGTCTTCAGCTGTGTAACTACTCTTAAAGCGCCGATTTTCCAGAGTGATCCAATGCGTTAGGTGGGGAGCATATCCAGGAATTTGACTGATCAGGGCAAAGAGCAGATGATTGCTGAGGAACTCCCCCTGTTTTTCCAGGTTATGCTGCCTCTCTCCTCCTAAAGAGCCTCGAGGTGTTTAACTCAAGAGTTGAGGGAGCTAATTGCTCTTTATGGGTAGTCCGCAGCAGAGAGCTGGTTAGGAAGCAATTTTATCTTTGAAGACTCTCTTAATAGTCACCTAGACTTGTCTTTTCCCCCCCTTCCTGATGAGCTTAAACAAGCAGACCAGCTTCGTTTAAAAGGGATTGCCAAGCTCCTTTGTGTAGTTTAGGAACAGTGACTTGTGGAGAGCCTTACTCTGCTATCGATTAAAGGACAAATGTTTACTTTGCAATGAGTTAATGCCTGGGTACTCACAAGAAGCTTAAGCTTTGTTTCTCAGTGCCTCCCTCTGAGCAGGATCCTTCCTCGAAGCTTGACATTCTTTGCTGATTTCTCCTCTGTGGGGTATTTCCTTTCTGGCTTTTGCTTGCCCAGAGAGGCCTCTGTGTCTCATTGCCTTGGTGCCTGTTCCTCTACAACTGTCTGGCTTTCCACCTGACTTTGGAGAAGGTACAAAAGTTGGCAGGGAGCGAGAGGTGCTCTGGTGGCTGCGTCATCCTTTCCCCGTCACCTGAAACACCTGGCAGATTTTCTCTGCTTTTCTTGCTGGAAAACTCACTCTGTTGTTCCAGTTACTCCAATGTAACGGTCTGTGGTTATGTTGGAGCTGTTGGGACCCAACCTGCGCGTGATTTTAATGAATTATAACAGCTTTGCTTGGTGTAAAACTGGGCTGAGACATTTTCTTTGAAATGTTACAGACTTTTTTTTTTTTTTCTTGAGAATGCCAGGTGTTCCTGGAAAATGAGTCTAAAATCAGATGATACATTTAACAAGCACCAGTTTAGCACTTGTCACGTGTAAAGCACGGCAGTAATTACTTTTTAAAACATTGCTAATGAAGTTCACAAAGAAAATGCTGATCTCTTTTGGCCTTTTCTTTTTTTATTTCAGCAACTACATACACTTGAAAAAGACTTAGTATCTGCGTGTGACCTTCTAGGAGTTGGAGCAGAATATGCTCGGGTGGTAGGGTCAGAGTACACAAGGTGAGTTCCTTAGAGCTTTTTCCCTTCCCACAGAAAACATTTGGGTTTCCTCTGTGTTTTATTTAGAGATATTCTAGTTGTGATTAGAGATGTGATTTCCACATGGGTTTTACAGGCAGAGCAATATTTCTGAGTGTTCTTTTAGACCTGAGAGTTTCTGCAGCTCTTCCCTTTTCCTGTTAAAACCAGTAATGGTCACTTGGACTCTGGGGAGTCTTTTTTCAAAATGAATTTTGTTTATTGTCTTTATCAGCCAGTTTTCCCAGTAGCCTTTTCTGGCCTTTATAGAAAATATTGTAACTGGAACCGTCCAAAGCTTAGATACAAACCTGAGAGGCTGGTGCTATGGTGGGACTGTTCCAGCAACCTTTTAAATGTGCTTTCTGTGGCAGGTTCCTTAATACCACTCTGTCTGTTGTCTTTGAGGGGGAGAATGGCATATATATTTTTTTTTTTTTCCAGGGTTTTTATATACAGTTGTGGCTTAGGTAACTTTTTTTGAGTGTGACATCATTTTATTTCATTTCAGAGCACTGTTTCTGCTAAGCAAAGGGATGGTAAGTCGGGTGTGCTTTTTAAATAAACTATTTCCATGTTTAACTAGTATAATGCGAGTTACAGAGCAGGGGAATGTAACCTGCCTGAACATGGGTTATTTGTTTCAAGGTACCTTGCATGCTTATCTGTGCTTTATATATTGTTTTAGTCATGTGAGCAAGCACAGTGTTAAAAGGTGCCTGGGATAAGCCTTAAGTGTGCGGGATTCTTTTGAAATTCTTGTGGATAGGTTTGGCTTTTTTTCCTCCTTTATTAATTGTGACAAATAATTTTCTGGAAGGGAAAAGGAGAATTGCAAATTGTCATGGGAGCCCTTCTAATTAGGGTTGAAAAATCTGGTCTTGTGAAAAGGCTGGGGCTCTGGCAGTAAGATGTCTTTGAACCTGGTTTTGTTTTAAGTCACAGAGCAACATACCTGGGGCTGTACTGTGGTTCTCTGCGTGTTTATTTAGCACAAAAATAACGAATTTTTCTTTTAAATTACAGCTCCTTCTCATGGAACGAAAGCTGCAGGAGGTGCACCCTCTCCTTACCCTTTGTGGGCAGATAGTTGAAAACTGGCAAGGAAACCCCATCCAGAAAGAGTCGTTACGCGTGTTCTTCTTAGTCCTGCAGGTGACGCATTACCTGGATGCGGGGCAGGTACGTGCCAGTTGCGCTGCTTACAGTTCCCGTGGGGTGAGAAGTTGGGGGCACAGTGCTGCCTCAAACCCAGCAAATTGTTACACTGAGGTGATTTGGGTTTGGTTTTTTTTTTTTGCTATGCCGTGCTTCTTGTTAACGGAACTTAATTCCTATAGATTTTAATCACAAATGAGCGAAGAAATGACATTTATTTCTTCCCCAAGGAAGGGTTTACTGTGGTACACTTACAACCATGGCAGCCACTCTTGCTTCCATGTGACGTTGGTGGAGATAACGGGCTTTGTGTATAATTGTGAAAAACCTTCTGAGTGTCTGTTGGTCGCATATGCAAATATGAGGGGCTGATTGTTGTTAATCCTGGAACGGGCCCGAGGTAGTCACTGTTCTGTCATGCTGGTGTTGTGATTTATACGTGAACTAGTTTTCTGAATGTGGAGATTATTTATTGCCTGGCAAGTTTTCCCAACTTAAGTAAGTGTTCAAGCATCTGGGCTGCAGCAGCTATGTCTGACGTGAATCATCTTTCGCAGGTGAAAAGCGTGAAGCCGTGCCTGAAACAGCTTCAGCAGTGCATCCAGACCATCTCCACGCTGCACGACGACGAAATCCTGCCCAGCAACCCCGCTGATCTCTTTCACTGGCTGCCCAAGGAACACATGTGTGTGCTCGTCTACTTGGTGAGAACATTTTTTTTTTTTTTTTTTACTTTGCATATATTGCTAATTAATGACGAATTGGTTAAAAATTGCTCGGAGCCGGCAGCGATAGATTCTGTGGACCATATGCTGCTTTACGTTACGCTGACAGTTTAATTCTGCCACAGCATCTGTGAGACTCTTGCTTTCAGTGATGTCAGTGTTTGAAGAGACTCTTCATGAAGCCTGGAAACTGGAATGTAACTTTATTAATTCCAAGCCAAAGAGAATCAAATTAACTCATACAAAGTAGCACTATGTTGGCTTATTTTTACCAACAGAGTGACAATCTTGACTTCAAATTTCTGAAATTAGTTGCCCCACTTCTTGAATATGGTGATACTCTTCAATGATGTCAAAACTTAGTTTAAAAAGCTGGCAGCTGAAGAGTTATGTGAACTCCCAGCCTTCCTCTATGCAAAGGTAACTTTTGGTAACCTTCCCTGTGCTTTCCGGCAGGTGACAGTGATGCATTCCATGCAAGCGGGGTACCTGGAGAAGGCTCAGAAGTACACAGACAAAGCACTCATGCAGCTAGAGAAGCTAAAAAGTAAGGATAAGGATTATAATTTAGCTGATGCTGCAAGATTCCATTACTTGTTGGTAATTTAAATTAAAAAAAAAAACAAACCGAAGCCACAGCAGCCTTCTGTAGCTGACTGGGCCAGCCTGCAGTCAGGTTCTGCTGCATCCAGGGACTTTGCTCTGTTTTAAAACTGGTTACTTTGAATACAGAAATCAAGTTTTGGGGGGTTTCTTACTGTAACTCTAAATTGCGCTGCAACTACACGCATTTATTTTCCCACCACCTTTCTGATCGTCCATGTGTTAGAGAATCCAGAACGTGGGTAACCAAAAACGAGCATGTGTTCCCAAGAAGTATTTCCTTAACTGCTGCTCAGACTCCCGCTCCTGACGGTTCAGGGTGTCGTGGTTTTGGGGGGTGATGTGGGGTTTTGGGGTGCGGTTTGTTCAGTTTTTAACCCTGTGCCATCCTTCCCGTGGCATAGGGAGGAGGAGCTGGGCAGTGTGCTGGCTCTTCTGACAGGGTAGTCCAGCCAAAGGCATCACATCAGGTTTCCACAGAGGAATCTGTACTGAAGTCTTGCTGAACCACCCACAACCGAGGAAGCTGGCTGGGTGAGGGGCAGGCTGCGTGGTTGGGGTATTAATCGTGTCTTAACTTCACTCACTGAATTACTTTTCCCTCTTCAGTGTTGGACTGCAGTCCTATCTTGTCATCTTTCCAAGTTATTTTGTTGGAACACATTATCATGTGTCGGCTTGTCACGGGACACAAAGCCACCGCATTGCAGGAGGTAAAATGGGTTTCATCCTTTCCTTAGTTGTGGATGTCTGCGGTGATAGCTTTTAGAATACGGGAATTTTGGTTTTGAGGAAGATACTTGGGCTCAGATGGATATTCCAGCAGTGCTAACCTACGAACAGATACAGTCAGGCCCAGTGGTGCTCAGGATACCACAACTCTGAAGCTGTGGAATTGGCCTCCTCTTAAATATTTTATTGCTCAACAAATTTTTGATCAGTGGTTACAGCTGATGCCTTCCTGATCATACTGTGCAGTCTGACCCTGGTGTCTTTTCCCTTCCCCTAAGATTTATGACTGAGTGGCTCTTAACTTTTATCATTCCCATCTTAGCCAAGTAATTCTCAGTTTTTGAGGTTCCCTGCCTTTCTGTCCTTTCTTCCTCTTGCATAGTTTGGGGGGAAGGAAGAGGCCAATGGTGGTCTCGAATGCAAGAAAGAGCTGTGCTTTTCTTTCCAATTCTCAGAGTCATTTTTAAATCCGGTTCATCCATCCTTATTTATAGGACGTGCTGCTGTATCATCACAACCTCTGCTGTCAGCCTTCTCGGGAACGTACTCGGGGGGTGAGGAGGGGGGTGGAGGGGGAATTTAGCCTGCTAAAAGAATAGTCATTGGTTCTGGCTCATAAAACCCCTCACAAGCACGTACCCCGTGGAAGATTTTGATTCCAGTTTTTCTGTTGCGTGCCAACTCAAATTCTGAGCGTGTCAGGAGAGATCCACGGCTTGCTTTGCAGGTGGTGCCACCATATGGTGGAGCTGCCGCAAAGCAAATAACTCAAACCTAGTTTTGAGTGCGCATCTGTGTGGGAGGGGTGTGTGGAGCCGTGCCTGTACCTTGGCTCCAGGCAGGTCCAGCCTCCACTTTTACCTAGGAGCGTGACTTGGGATTCTTGAGCCAATGGCTGAAACATACCGAGTGACAGGCGTGATGCAAGCGGATGGGTTTAGAGCAGAAAATGAAATGGAGAAGTATCTTAAAATATTATTTTTTCCCCAACAGATTTCACAAGTCTGTCAGCTCTGCCAGCAGTCTCCCAGACTGTTTTCTAATCATGCTGCCCAGCTGCACACGCTATTAGTAAGTGTCTGTGATTAGCAGTAAACTTTGGACTCTTTGGAAGACCGTACCCGAGACTCGTCACCAGTAACTAACGAGAACGTAGTGATGCAGACAGCGAGCTGTCCCGCTGAGTCGTGGGGTCTGCCTTACCGATGGCCAGCCCTGCTGTGGGGACGCGCACCCGCTGTTATTTAAGCCTGTCGAAAGCTTAAATCCCTTTTTAAAATAAGTGACGTGTAGCATGATAGTTAACACGTGAGGTGAATACACGAGGTTTATACTGCGCACGCCTGAGAGGGTTTGTTGTGGGAACTGTGCAAGGGGCAGGATTTACCTAGCGTTGCTGTTTGAGTATTTAAGAAATTAAGAGGCTTTTCTTGGATAAATGGGGCGGTTTTTACAGGAACATATAATTGTGAAGGACTTTGTGTAGAAGTTGCTCGTTTTTCCCAGAGCAAACATAAGACTTGGTGGTTATCTTTTTTCCTGCTTACACCCTGAGATTTCCGTGGTTTTGTGCTTTTCTTTGCGTCCTCGGCTTGCGGTAATTGTGTTCTGTGTTACCTTAGAAATACTGTGTCTTCTACAGGGGCTCTACTGCATTTCTGTTAATTGCATGGACAATGCAGAAGCACAATTCACGACAGCACTGAGGGTAAGATTTCCTTCCCAAGCTATTTACTGTGGGTGTTCAGTGTAGAAAGGGGCTCGCTGCAATTGTTGTGTGGCTCACTGACCAGCTGAGGCTGGAAGGGAAATCTGGAGATCGTCTGTGTTCCTTGCACTGGTTCGTTTTATTTCTCTGCTGATCACAGTTCAGTTCAGGAGGATTTATTAATAGCAAAATACCAGACCTCAAATCTGTGATTTGTATGGGGTGAGGAAATTCTGGGTTAGATGCTGAAATATTTGACTGTGCTGTTGGTATCTTGTTTATTTTAGCTCACTACACATCAAGAGCTGTGGGCATTTATTGTGACAAACTTAGCCAGCGTGTACATCAGGGAAGGCAACCGGCATCAAGAGGTAAGCTGGTCTCTGACTCCTAAAGTCGGAGCTTTGTTGGAGGGAAAACTGCTCCTGTTCTTGGATTGTTCTTTTTGCTAAGTGTTTTTGCAAAGCCATGCCTTGTCTGGCAGCCAGGCAACTCCTCCATCAGGGCAGTGTCAGTTAATGGTAAAGAACCGGTGCTATCAGCTGGCCCAGCTGCAAACCACCAGAGCAGAGCCCTGGGCCGTACTCAGAATCCTCTACAGCACCGGGAGGGCAAGCTTCCCAGTGTGAAACGTGCGGTTCACTCCGTCTCACTCAACCTGTCTGATTCAGTTCCCATCTATATAGGGGCTTTATGAGATTACACAAACCCCAGAAAGATTTAACTAAACATCCCGAAATGGGTAGGGGTGTGGGTGTGTGTGTGTGTGCACTTTGCCTGAAGCACTATTACCACAAAAATCCATCTGCGTGCACTCTTCCAGTGACGTGTCTGATTCCTCGGCAGTAACTTTTCGGAGATGTGCTTGCAGGTTCCTCGTGACGAGGCTGTAAATGAACTTTTTTGCCAAGCACGCAGCGCTTCCTTTAGAAGCTTAGGGAGCAAAAATAATGATTTTAAAAAGTTGACCTTTGTTTTGTTTTGCTTAGCTGATTTCTGGTTTTAGTTAAATAGCAAATCCGATACGGCATTCATGGGGTCTTGAGCAGCTCAAATACGACAGCTAAAAGTTCTCTGAGGAATTATTAACGTCGTATTGAAAGCTCTCTAAAAGTCTGAGAAAGCATATTTTGTATAAAACTTGGGTTTTAGGATCAAAATAGGCATGAAAAGTCCTAATGTTGGAATGTTTGTGCTATGATCTGATCTGTACAAGTAAACTTGAGTGTGTTTGTGGTGACTGGCACCGTTTTGATTTGATGTGCGCTTCCTGTAGAAACACTTGCTGTCAGTACTGTAAGCCTGTATATGTGAGAAATGCTGATTATCTTTCTTTTCCCCTCCCACTTTGTAGCTTTACAGCTTATTGGAAAGGATAAATCCAGACCATAATTTTCCTGTGAGGTGAGAATTCCAGAAAATATCTACATGCTGATGTTGCATTGGTGATGGTAATACTGGATTTGTAGCAGGCTTTTTTAAAAAGAAAACAAAATGCTCGACTTCTTTTCAAGGCAGAAGTTCTGACCACGCAGTAAATATAATGTTTTGTTTGGAGATTTGATTATGAGGCAAATTCCTAGAAATGTGCCTGTAACGCGTTTCCTCACGGCGCAGTGCCCACGTTTCAATGCCTTGCTTTGTCCGTAGCTCTCACTGTCTTCGAGCGGCGGCTTTCTACATCCGCGGCCTCTTCTCCTTCTTCCAAGGAAGATACAACGAGGCAAAGTGAGTACAAACCAGTGCATGGGGGGGGGGGGGGGGGGGAAAAGGGGAGACTAAATCGAGCTTTTTGAGAGAAAATGAACCCCCCCAGGCCTTGCTTTCAAACCCGCTAGGATCTCCCTGTGGATTTCGTCAACCTTCTGTTTTTTACTTAGGGGACAATAACCCTGAAACTGTTTGGGTTAGATCTTTTAGCTCTGAATGCCAGCATTAATACTCGTGCAGTGTTCTGCAGTGGCGCATCCAAAACAAAAGCTTTTCAAAGGAGAAGCTGCGTTACAGTCATTTTGGCTAGATGACAGGTGAGGTTTGGGAATTAAGCGCCTTGTTTAAGGTCACCCGCAGCACACATTTATTCCTGAGCGCTAATATTTGCCAGTTGGATTAATTCAGTTCTTAATGATGTTTCTTACATACTGGAGGGGAGAGTTTTTAAAACGCTTTGGTTTTTGCTCTGTTTTGGTAGACGATTTTTGCGAGAGACACTGAAAATGTCAAATGCGGAAGACTTGAATCGATTAACAGCGTGCTCCCTCGTCCTCCTGGGTCATATATTCTATGTGTTAGGGAATCACAGGGTAAGCCTTCACCTCCCTGGTATTCCTGTGTAAACGTTGGGCTTATTTGCCAAAGAAAATGGGGACTTAATGAAATTAGTCTGATTTTAAGAATGCTTGTTTATTGGTATCCCGCTAGAAGTTGGCAGCTTATTGACTTGCATACCTCTGTAGCTGTAATTTGCATGTTTAATAAGGCTTTAACGAAGCAGTACTGTCTGAAGTCTGTTCTGGAAGTCTGTCTTTCCACAATGCCTGAAATCACTTGGAAAAAAAAAAAGGAGCTGAATAAAGGACAATCACCTAGTTCAACTGGATTGTTTGGGAGGAATTGTGGGTACAAGCTCCTTAATTCTCACCATATGCCAGGATGCATGAAATAGTTCTGTTTTGCACAACATAGGCACCGTAATTCCTAGGATACAGCAAAATTCCAGACAGCTTTAGATGATGTGTTTGGGTTATCGTCCCGTTAAGCACTTCCACTTCTTAGCTAGAACACGGCAGCAATTAAAGCAGATGAATTTTTGGTCACAATTTTAACATCTCTATGTAATTTGCAAAGGGGAGAAAAAAAAAATAGCCATTTTATTTTTGATATCTGCTCTTCACCAGGAAAGCAATAATATGGTAGTGCCAGCCATGCAGCTTGCAAGCAAGATACCAGATATGTCTGTGCAGCTGTGGTCTTCAGCTCTCTTGAGAGGTAAGTTAGGAAAAGGTCTTGTAATTAAAAAAAAAAGCGGCAAAGAGCCCATCACTGCGAACTGGGGAAGAGCATGGGGCTGTATGCCAATGCTGGCACTCGCCGAGGGGCTGCCTGGCTTTACAAAATACCGCTGGAAGTGCAGGATGGCTCTTCCAGTTACTGATCTGCAGCTCTGGCGCTGCTGTCAGATGCTCCAGGTGGTTTTTCTGTGGAGGGAGCTGTGAGATACCTGGGGTGAGGCGGCCCCAGAGGGCTCCAGCATCCCCGTGGAACTGGTGTGCGGCGGCAGTTGGGTGTCTCCTGCTCTTGCTGGGCGGCAGTTTTGGATATAAAGAGCTGAACCAGTTGGTGACCCTTTGGAAAGGGCTCCAGCTGGCACCCACGTAGCCTCGCTGCTGCTGCTGCTCTGCTTTTCTTCGACCGCAGTTCCAATTGTAGTAAACATTTGATTAAGTTTCACTTAGGCTTTGCTTTGCGTATGGGCTTTAATAAGTATAAGAGACCATTATATCACTTCATACATATTGTTTAATCTGACTTACGTGGCCCCAGGATGCTTTGTTCAAATATTGACTGGCTTCTTGGCAGACCGTCAACATTAATGCTGCAATTGATTTGCTCTCACTAGAAAATAAAGCAGTAACTCTACCCTTTTTCCAAGAACTTACCCCGCAGCTTCAATTTCTATTAAATTGCTGTGTTTACTATAAGCATGGTGCTCCACGTTGAGTGATGGGGGCCGGGTTTATTTTCTGCTTTGCTGTTGCCTTTGCTACAAAACCGCTTCCAGGCGATTGGAATACTTTCCTTACTCATTTCCAAGCGGTAGTTCACGTACAAAACATGCCGATAGTACAACGAATCCGCTGTGGATGGAACACCCGCCCCGTGTTCAGCTGCTGTCGCCTCCGGTCGTATCCTCTGGCCTGGGAACAGCAAGAGGCAGTTTCCGTTCTGCTTTGATTTTTCCTAAGAGCTTCCTCTATAGAACTAATTACCTACTCTTGAAGCAAAGGTGCTTGATGAGGAATAGCAAAACACAACCGTGTGTCCATCAATAGGAGGTGCAGCATCTCAGCCCCGGCCACGCTGCGCTCCTTGTAATATTTACCTGAAATTACACGATTCTTAGTACATTGCCAGTCTTGAATCTGACTGAGCCAACACCTGGGAGTAAACCTCACAGAAAACAAGACCCCAGGGTCAGCCTTTGGTGCATGCAAAGCCGGAGGCTTCTGTAGCCACCAAAAAGCAAAGGATTTGCCCAAGAAAAAGTGTTGCTTGACTTGTGAAACTGGCGTTGCTGAATCGTGGAGCTGCAGTGAGAAAGCGGCGAGCCTTTCCCGTTCCCACTAGATGGTGCTGGAAACTAAAAAGACAACAGGGGACCTGCACAGGGGCTTTTACTGGAGTGAGGAGTTTGCTTCCTCCTTTTAGAGCTACTGTAATGTTATTTTTTTAATAGTTGGAAACTAAAATGACACCAAATCCTGCCATGTGCACTGCCAATACTATGGGAAAAGGGGAGGCTTCGGGTTGCCCCTGCGTCTCCTTAAAAGGGGTTTTCATTCGGAAGTGATGTGACTGGTATGGTGGCTGTTGAAATCAATTCCTGGAGTCGTTAAATATAGGGAACAGCCAAGAGAGCCGGTCAGCCGAGAACAAGCGCAAACGGTGTTTCTGGGTGAGCACACGACGCTCTTGTCTTTCAGACCTGAACAAAGCCTGTGGGAACGCCATGGATGCACACGAGGCAGCACAGATGCATCAGAACTTCTCCCAGCAGCTCCTCCAGGACCACATTGAAGCCTGCAGTCTTCCAGAACACAACCTAATCACGGTAAGCAACCTTCGCCTCGCGTTTACGAGCGCTTTTGAGGCAAACCAACGTGCTTTGCTTCCCTTTACTATTCCTTCTGCTGAGCACGCTTCCTAAGTTGCCAAAATTCAGTCTTCTATTTAAGCTGGATTGATAACAGGAAAAGGAAGCCGGACTCAATTAATGAGTTCATTTTTATAAAGGTTATTGGGTGGGTAAGGTCTTTGTTTCTTAGAAGAGTTTTCTTGTACACCAGAACTGTTTTACCTGGCTTTCGTAGCAGGCAGCCACCTCGTTTTGGTGACAACTATTACTTTTGAAAGGAGCTTACCGTGTTCACAGGTCTTAATCTTAACGTTTAGGTCATCCAGTCTGCCTTGTTCTGGGGAATGCTTTGTTGTACGCTGCTAAAAGTAGAGTTTGCACTGATATTTTAGCATTCCTAAGGGTTTTTTTCCACTTATCTATCAATCTGAATTTCCAGTTAAAATACCATTTGATGGCTGTGTAGCCATTGCCTTAAGGTGCAGCATTCTTTGGACTTTAAATATTGATGCCTTTCCTGTCACAAACATTTTTAACACTGTTTTAAAAATATAGAATGGTTTCCTAAGCTGCAACTCAGCCAGGGCATAAGATAATTTACTGTTCTGGACTGAAATAACGTCCAAATGGGAATGTGAGATAAGGTGAACTTGACATCTTTTTCCCCAACGTTCCCTTTGGGGGAGAAGAAAGGAGGAAAAAAGCCCACCAGGAAGATGCTGTTTGCTGTTTTTTTTCTCGCGAGGGGATCCCGAGACTTGTGAGAATGAAAGTGTTTGTGATGCACCCTGTGTTGGGAGGCCCCCGCAGCCAGGCGCCCGTCTCCATCCGCGGGCCGGGCACAGAGATGTGAGCCAGTGCTCCAGCCCCCCCTGGCTTTTGCATAATCTAGGCTGGATTATAAAATCTGGAGGGGGAAGAGGATTAAGAAACAGATATTAAATGTGTCCATTTTGGAAGATTTTGATAAGCATGAGAGGAAAATAGTTTAATAATGGAATGGGTGAGAGCCAGAGGCTTTGCTTGTTCCGGACACGCTCTAAGCTGCGTCATGGGCTCGGGCAGACGCGTCTGCAGGCAGGGCCCTCATTTGCACAAGTCCAGGTTTCCCGCGTTTGGACGTTTACCTGTAAGAGCAGGAAACGCTTTCACTCGCTTGCCTTTCATCCGGGATTCGGCACGGGAGTCAGCTAGGTTTGGAATGATGGGCACGTGGAGTGGCTATGAAAAGAAGCAGTTCCAGGGACGGGAGTTCCACGCATGTAAAACAAAGTCAAACCTGATACGCAGGCTCTCGTGATGCAATCCTTAATTATCTCAACGCCTGTACGGCGAGCTCCTTCCTCGGGCCTCGCCGCCATCCCTCCCCTCCCCGGGCAGCGGCTGTAGGATTTTCATGCTGTTTGTTATCTTTCAGTGGACAGATGGACCACCTCCTGTACAGTTCCAGGCACAGAACGGACCCACCACCAGCCTGGCCAGTCTCCTGTGAAACAGAATAACTATCAGGACAGTGTGTTTAAAACAAAAAAAAAAAAAAAAAAAAAGAAAAAAAAAAGAAAAAAGCCAAAAAAGAGGACGAAAAATTTATGCAAAATCTTTTCTTCAAAGAAAAGGCAGCAAATTCCTCTTCTAGTGAGGGCCTTGTAGGAAACAGATTGCATAAAGACAACGTACATTTCATAGACTTGCAAAGTGAGAAGGGCATTTAAAGCTGCTTTTACATAACGTGTGTGAATATACAGCTAGTGTGTATATACCTGCTGGTTTTAATCTGCTTTCCTCTTGCTGAGAATTAAGGTTTAGTCCAAAGGACACTTGTTCCTTAAATCGTTAGATACCTACTTTTTAAAAACTGTCACGGGAAACGAAGAGGACTCGCACAGTTTTGAACACCAGTTGTATTCTGAATACCTAAACCTTCCCTGCAGGACGATGCGTGCCAGTTCTGATGTGTTCTGCACCCTTCCATTCCGGGGAGTAATTGGATTAAATCATGACTGATTGTAGGGTGCCCTAAAGTTCTACATCTAGTTTCTGAGGTAATACTCTTTCCTTCTCGTTGTCTGCAAGCCCTTGCCAGTGCTGTTTGTGGCCTTGCAGCGAAGGTAAGGATGCGAGTGGCGAGACCAGAGTTTTGACGGGCAGGGTGTTTGCAGCTGGGGGCGTGCTGGTGTCCTCAGGGTGGCCTCCAGGCCGAGCGGCGTCCTCAGAGGAGCAGGTTCCACCTCCTGCATTCATGAGCGCGTGACAATGTGCCACCGCTTCGTCCCTATGAGGGTCTTCCTCCCGTCTCCATGCACTGA
Source organism: Butorides virescens (assembly GCA_017310255.1). Taxonomy (NCBI): domain Eukaryota; kingdom Metazoa; phylum Chordata; class Aves; order Pelecaniformes; family Ardeidae; genus Butorides; species Butorides virescens. The sequence continues at coordinate 7,531 of JADKXX010009697.1, read as the reverse complement.
TGTCCCGTCCCCCACAGGCTAGGGCAGAACCACAGCTCTCTCCATCTCTGCTACTTTGTCATGATTTGTTCGGAAGGAGGAAGGTTCTTGTCCTCCTGCCCGGTCCCTGCGTGGGCCAAGCAACTGGGAAACAGCGCTTTGCATCTTTGCTGCAGCCTCACCAAAGGAAGGCAGCATCTGTGCCTTAATGATTTTTACAAGTGATTGAAGCCAGAGTTAAAGTAAGTGGTTAAAACCCAGATCCAATACAAGCCAGAGGCTTAGGATAAAAACTAAACTATAGTCTTGCCCTGGGCCAAAGCTTGATGTTTCCAAACTTTCCCATGTTAGCTTTCCTGTTCTAGCTCAGTTTGTTGAACTCTTCAGCTGTGAATTCTCACTGCATTTGCCTGTCCCTCTGCAGCCGTCTCCAAACGGGAGAGACGAGGCCCAAGTTTGTTCTGCAGAAAACAGTATGAGAGTTGGTAATGCCACGAAGCAAAGGCAGCTTTTTAGCACAGATCTGTGCCAGCGTGTCGTAGCGCCATGTAAAGCTTGCAAGGTTCACAGGGTTGAATAAAGGTGTTTTGCATTCTTGGTAGCTCTGCATATTTATCTCCCAACCTAAAAGGGGGAGGGAAAAGGAATCTGCAAGAAAAATTACTTGTGTAGGGTTTTCTGTGATTTGCTGCTCTTTCTGAGGGAGGAGGAGAGTGGTTTCGAGGCAATAACCTTTAGGACTTTACTGTAGAAGGCATCCTGTGAAATCTGTCCCAGGCACAGAAGGGTTTGGGTTGGAAGGGACCTTAAAGATCATCCAGTCCAACCCCCAACAGTCATTCTTTTCCAAAGTCCTGTCCCCCATCTGGCAACAGCTCGCAGAGACGCTTCCTTGTTGTGATTCAAACCCCTCAGTTTTACCACTGAATGATATTAAGGGGACAAGTGCTTGTCCAGTTACCAAAATAGGATTTTATGTTTCCTCCACTGGACACGCGATGCTCCTGTTCTCAGACACTTACTCTTGCAGAAGCCATGTGTATCTCAGGCCTTGTTAAATCTCCAATGGGGAAAACATAGCCTTGGTATGGGTAAGGGAGAGAGTCTTATTGCTGGGTTTGCCAGATAATAATCAGTGCTGTTTTAAAGTCTCCCTTAGAACTCAAAAAATAGGAAAGAAATCTGTGAGTTAGCGTACAGGCTATTTGGAGGTACCACAGACAGGGCGAATCCGTGCAGCCAGACCTTGTTCTGCATCGCTTGCTCGTTGAGGTCGTGTTCTGTGTCTGCCCCCTGGTCTCCCGTCCCTCCAAGGCTTTGAGCCACCAGCCGGCGTTCCCGTGGGGCCGTCCGGCTCGCAGGACCCTGTCCCCACCCCAGCACCACGGTGGCAGCGCGCTGCCCGTGTGGCCCTGGTTCCAGGCGAGAGGAGGTGATCCAGGTGATCCTACCTGGGGAATAGCAGCACCCCACGATGGCTTTCAGCCTTTCCTTTTTTTTGTGTACGGGAAGCAGCATTGCTCTCTGGCTGTTCCCTCCCTGAGTCACTGAGTTGCAAGAACTCAGTACCTGTTGTTTAAGCTCCTAAATGCAATGGCATTTTTCTTGACAGTGCTCTTAGCAGCCGAGGAAGGACTAGGGACCGAGGAAGGACTAGGGACTGAAAAAGACTTACTTTAAAACCTGCTAGAGTCCCATTCAGGTACCCCAAGCATTCTCTCTTTTGTCTCTTGTCAGCCAGTCCGAGGCTGTTCTTTAACCGATTACATGCCCGTGGCAACTATAATAAATCACTTTAAATGTTGGCCAAAAAAGTGCTGCTTCTCTAAGGCAATATTTAAAAATCCCAACTCCAGAGAGCTGTGGTTTGGGCAGAGCTTGAGGAAAGCATTTTGCAGCAAGCAAGATGCCCACCGGTGCCCGTTCAGGTAGCTCCATCTCCTGACCTCATCTTCCAGCTCGGAGACCCGCAGAGCCGAAGATTGCGTTAGGGGAGAGCAATTTGCAGTGGCAATTGTCTGGCTGTCGGTACTTGTGCGCGAACCAGGCTGCTTTGTAGTTCAAATCCCTTGCCAGTCTGCTCTCGGGAGGGAAGGAAGTACTTGAGGGGAAGGCTGCCTGCTTGCTCCTGATGTAAGCGTGCTCAGGTTTTCACAGGAGCCGTTTGCTAAACGTGGTCGCTGGACTTGTAAAGTCAGGAGGAACAACCCGGGATTTCCCCGCCCGTGCCAAGCCAGCTTCACCTGGGCTTTGCCTTTGTGCCTGGCAGCGCTCGGTGCCGCTCGCCCACGGCCCCGTGGCGTTCAGAACTCTGCTCCGCTACCAGAGTCCTCTTCCCATCACAGAATTTCAAAAATCATGTAAATTTGAAAATAACTCGGTGATTTTTCTATCTCTGAAATCCAATGTACATTTGTTACAATGTACAGTGCTTTTTAACTACACTTGTATATTAAATTATTTAATAGTTTTTGCTTTCCAGTATCTTTTGTATGTAGCAGAGATTAAAACAAGGACCTCATAACTGAAGTTCTTCCTAATTTTCGAATGCGTATGTAAAGTTGAACAGAAAAATAGAAGTTTACAGTTTACAAATGTTCTGTTAAGTGCTTGGTCTGTCTGACTTGATTTGAACAACATATTTTTAATCTTTCTTGTCCGATCATTTAATTCTCTATAGAAACAAACACGAAGTCTTTTATGAACTTCTAAAAAAAAAAAATTATTCTTCTAAAGATGTAATTTAGAGAAGTGTACAGTTTTTTCTCTAGTATTTTTAAATGAGTAGCAGGAACTTACACAGAAGCATCTAATCACTGTTTTGTAGATAGTGTAAAAACTTATGTATGTATAGAGAATGCAGTCTGAAGCGTTTGCCTGTTGTATTTCACTTCCTACAGTGTGAACATCAGAAAGGCCCACGTAGACGGGAAATCTAAATCAATCTGGCGGTTGGGGAATTTAAAAAAATAAATAAAAATGATGAACTCGATCCTGTCATCCCATACGTGCGCTCACTGTGACATCACGAGCAAAGATTGAGATTGATTCAAGGTTAGGGCCGTGAGTCGCTGTGCTGCCGGGGGACGCGTGGAGTTCAGCACGGTGTATTCCGTGGTACTTCACTGCTTTAATTTTATTCAGCTTTTCCAAATTCTCCAGAAGGATGACAGGAGGAGCTCAGTAATGTCCCATTTCACTTGAGAGACTACTGACCTCTCCAAATCACCAATAAACCTGTTTCCGTAATGTACGGCAGTTCTTGCCACAGCGGCGAGGAGCGAGCGGGAAAGAAATCGTGTCGGGAGTTTAGGCTGTACGGAACACTTGGAGAAATCAGGATGAAATAACACCCGTCCGTGCTCTTCTACTGTCTGTCTTCGCGAGTGTATTTAATTGTTTCCCGCAGTGAACCTTTAAATGTCCTGTCAGGTTTGTACGATGTATTGTTAAGTGTTTGTAGTTCTCCGTAAGTAGCAGGACACGTACCCTCTGCCAGCGCTCCTTCCTGAAGCTGTAAATACGGTAACTCATGCAATGAGAGGGAACCGGGGGCACTGCTTTTGCCTTTGCTTCCTCTCGTTTTCTATATTAGAAGAATTTTTAAATAAAGTTTAATTTTACTTCTTCTAGCAGTTTGTAGAATACCAATTCCTTTAGTTGATCTGCGGGCAATCCTGCTGACAACAGACCTGGTTTACGTGGTGGCGGTGACCGCCCGGCGCGGCGCTGGAGGCTGTCCTGGCTGCGGGACAGGAGGGCAGGGGGCCACAGGCGGTGCCTGCGGAGGGGAGCCGGGGGGCAGGCGGGCATGGATCACTGCCTGCGCCCGCCTGGAACGAGAACCAGAATTTCCTGCTTGAAAACGTTCACCTGAGGGTTCGCCTTAGCACGCCAGAGACGGCCGAGGGTGGATGGGAACCTGCTCTGGAGATGGCTGCAACCCCTGCAGGTCTTGGGGTTAAAACAAGACTTTTGTGGACTGGTCAAGCACCGGGGATTTTTCCTCCTTGCTCTAGGGCAGCAGTAATTTTTCACCGCAGCTGTGCAGGTGAGAAGGATGCTGACTACATTTGATCTTCGTAACTGGGATCTGCTTAATGGAGATTGCTTTTTGTCTCTTTCATCCCAACATTTTCTGGCAGGTATTTTTACATTTTGAGCTTAAATTTAAAAGGAAGAAGCAAACTACCGAGTTAATTTGCTTGGAAGTGACATTTTGAAGAAACTAAAACTTTGGATGCTTACCGCAGCCTGTCCCTGTCAAAACCATCACCTGAGCTGCTAAGTTAGCCCCTTGTGTTTCATCATTGAGGCCGCCTAGGTTTTGTTCCAGCAAGTTACTCGCTATATGAATATTTTAACCCAAACGGCAGCTTCCTTTCTGTCAAAAATAAGACTTGGCTCTGCTGACGTGCCAGCCTCCTTACCCTGGTTATCTGCAGTTCCTTCCTCAGAAAAAAACCCTGCATCTGGCATAAACTGCACTGTCGTCGCCTTCTCTCCGCTCTGCCCCGTGCATCTGCTGCCGGGGCCGGCTCTGGAACCTCCTCCGAAGCAGCTCCTCGCAGAGGATGGACCTAGGGCAAAACTCCCTGTGAAATGCAGCTACAATGCTTCAGCAAGTACAGAAGTTCAGCACTTGCCTCTCCGATCCGGAGACACATCCAGAGTCGATCCTTTTTTGTTTTTCACTCCATAGAGGCTCGTCGTGAGCTGACAAAGCAGAATTAAGAGGCCGGCCTGCTGCACAAGCAGCAACTCTTCTTTTGTTGAGTATTTTTGCTCTTACTTAGCTTACGCCACATAACCCCTCAGCATGGCTGAAACCTAAAGGAGTAAAACAGCTCTTCCAACGTTTGCCAGGACTTCTGGATACTGCCTTTGCAGATGGCAAAGCCTGCCATCACCTCGGTAAAATTCTGGCCAAGCAGGACAAGAAAGAAGTTTTTTGAAGGGATTTCTGGGAATAACTTTACGTCACTTCTAGGTAATAAAACACATCTTGTGCTAGAGGAGTTTTGAAGCTCTCCTGATGGCACAGTGAGGCAAGCTGAGATGCGCTCATCTGTGCCTGTTCCCCTGGGGATTTAGGCATTGCTTCAGACGGATGGAGCCAGTAGGGGTTAACCAGGAAGCTTTGGCTGGCCTGAGGTGAAGCCCCCTGGCTTTTAGTGCTTTGGGAGAAGTCATTACCCAGACTAACAACCAAGCTGTGCTGTTAACCCTTAGGTATTTGTAGCTAAAATAGTCTTGTACAAAGGCTGGGGGAAGGTTTTTATAACACGAGAAATGGTGTTCAGTCTTATATAAAGGAGATTGAACACCAAGTTGTTAACAGAAATGGAGAATCTTTAATCCAGAGTGGAAGAGAGCCATGAAAAGTTGAGTGCGTTGGAAAAGGCCGCAGTGTGCTGGGGAGGGAGGGATGGAGCCCGGATTCCAGCTGGGGTTCCACTGCGCTTTCCTTTGCCAAGGCCTGGGTTACCTGCCCTCTGCCTCCCCCCCCCCCACCCAGCATCGCTTGTTAAAGAGCATCGCTACGAAGCATCACCTCACTTTTACTCTTTTGAAACAAGTACCCCAATCACCCGAAACCAAGCTGCATCTGATCCTACAATAAGCTCTGTGTGGAAAATAACTGACGGAAGATTGGTACCGGCATTATAAATACAGTGCAGTTCCTCTCCCTTTATTCACCCTCGATTATAAACTTGCTTCACCCAGGATTTTTTTTTTCCCCTTCTAAGAACAAGCTCACTTGCAGGTGTCTAAAAACGCTGAATAAGAAGTCCCGGGGCTTATGTCAGAGCCAGTGAAGGTACTCGCAAGCTGGCAGCGCCGAAGACATTTTCTTGTACGGGTACAGTCGTTCGGGGAATCTCACGGGGAAAGTTAATTTATGAATTCCTTTGTTCCCGTTTCCATGCCTTGGCTTGACCAGGCGGATTTAGATAATCCCACCCGCGGCGGTGCCAGGCGCGGCGCAGACCCTGCAGCGGGGAAGGATGGGCCCGGGGCCGGCCCGCGGCACAAGGGTTAACGTCGCTCCGCCCGCTCCTGCGGGAACGATCGTATCGGGGCCCCCTGGAAGGTGCGGCCGAGAACGGCTGCGCACCCCTGACCCAGATCCGCCGCGGAAGCGGGGCTGAGTCACCGGAGCGGCGGGCGGCGCGGCCCCCGGAGGGCTCCGCCGGGACTTGCCGCCCCGCCGCCGCCGCGGGGCCCGCGTCCTGCCCCCCGCCTCACCCCCTTCCCGCCCCCCGCTACGGCGGGGCTCGGGGGCAGCCGGGGACCGCGAGGGCAATGCCCGGCGGAGGCCTCGGGGCCGCCGAGCCCCCGGCGAGGCGCGGCCGCCTTCGCCTTCCCCCGCTCCCCGCCTCACGGAGCGAGCGACCCCGCTGCCGGCCCCTATCCGAGGCCCCAGGCCGGCCTGCGCGGGCGGATAAGGGCCGCCGGCGGGGCCTCTCAGCGCGGCCGGCGGCTCCGGCCCCTCCCCGCGGGCAGCGCATCACCTCAGTCGGCCTCGGCGCGGTGCCGGGCGGGGGCTGCACCCCCCGCCCCCCCCGCCCCCCCCGCGGCCCGGGCACCGCGGCGCGGGGGGGGGGGGGGGGCGGCCGAGCCCGACGCCTCACAGCCCGGCCGGGCCGCAGGCCACGCCCCCTCCCCCGCGCGCCGCGCCGCGCATTGGCTTCCGTTCCCCCACCCACCGAGCGCCACGCGGAGCTTACTGGCCAGGCTGCCCGTCAATCAAGAGCCCGCCCCGCCTCTTTTCCTCACCGCTTAGTATGTGGGCGGGCCGAAGGGCGGGCTCTGGCTGCGATTGGCTAGAGAAGCGGGCAACCCCAGCTTTTCATTGGACGCCGCAGCCGTCCGCACCTCGTTTCAAAAAAAAAAAAACACCCACAACCACCCCTCCCTCCGCGCGCACACCCAGAGGCCTGAGCGGGGGGCGGGGCGCGGCGCGCGGAGGCGCAAGTTTGTCCCGATCTGCCTGGCAACGGGGGGGGCGGGGCGGCGTCCCGAGGAGGTGACGGTTGGTGGCGCGCGCGCCACCCCGGGAGTCCCGCGCCGCCGGCGGCGCGCGGGGCGGCACGGGGAGGGGGGGGGGGGGGGGGGGGGGCCCCGGGGGGGGGGGGGCCCCCCGCCGCGGGCGCCCCCCCCCCCCCCCCCTCCCCCCTCCCTCCTCCCTCCTCCTGTCAGTGGCCACCTGAGGGAGCCGCCTCCCCTCCCCCCACGGCCCCAGTCCGGCCCGGGCCCCGCTGAGGAGGAGGAGGCGGCTCCGAGGGGGCTGAGGAGAGTGAGTGACATCCCCGCCCCCCCGCAGCCCCTGGGGAGCGGGGTGGGGGGCGCTCGGGGAGGGGGACACACGCACCCCGAGGGGGCGAGGGGAAGGGGGCAGCGGGGCCGAGGGGAAGGGGCGAGTGAGGAGGAGGCGAGGAAGGAGGTCGGGGGGAGGGGAGCAGCCGGGGAGGGCGAGGGGGGAGAGGGGCCGAGGGGTGGGGGGGGCGGAGGACGGGGGTCGCTGCGCTGGGGGGGTGGGGGGGGTCGC